>JAJLSR010000015.1:0-186613 GCA_030567635.1 Nakazawaea wickerhamii
ACTGAAAGCACTAAGGGATCGAATTTGTTCCATGGGTACGAGTTGATCTTTCCGTCATTCTCTACAAACGTACGGAAATCTGGATCTTCCAATGTGGGTTCCTCCCAGGGGGTTTGACCAGTCAACAATACGTATAACAATATCCCACAAGACCATAAATCCGCTCCCGTTGGGTCATACCCACTGAACAGTGCCACTTCGGGGGCCATATACGGTGGTGAACCACAGGGGGTCATGCATTGTCTTCTCTTACCACCTTTAGTCTTGAACACAGCAGCGAGACCAAAATCAGCTAATTTCAAATTTCCCTGGTTGTCCAAAAGGATATTCTCAGGCTTGATATCTCTATGAGCTACACCTTGTTTGTGAACAAACTCCACACTGGAGATCAATTGTTTGAAATAAAAATGAGCAATCTCATCATCTACACCGTAATCAGGTTCAATCTTATCGAATAGATCACCACCTGGAGCCAATTCCATAGCGATCCAAAGCCAATTGGCGTCGGCACCGTAGTCCATCAACTTGATCACATTCGGGTGTCCCGAACACGCTTTATGTAACAAGACTTCCTTGCCTATTTGTTGTTCAGATAATCCTGATCTCTTTGATGATGAAAGATGTACGAATTTGATAGCGAATATCTTGTGTTTATTCTTTAGTAAATGGGCAGTTTTCACTAATGCGAAGGCTCCTTGTCCTATAGTTCTCCCCACCTCGACGTGTTTGATCCTCGGGATGGGATCTAACTGGGATAGCCTGACATTAGACATCTGTATTTGTGTTTAATGGTTGTTGTTTACAATTAACTTGATCTATCAAATTATTAAATGCGCCGTAAGTGATGATGAAGAGTTTGTATAGAGTAAGTGGTATAGAACAAGAGAGTGAAGAGAAAGGGCAAGAGAGTAGAGAGAGTCAGTATAGAGTAATATAACATAGAGAAGAGAGTCAATCCAATACAGTATTCCCATAGTTTCTCATACCATAACAAGGATTTGAAGTAGTTTACTCTTTAAAGAAAAGAAAACGAATTCTCACCGTGAAGAGAAGAGATAGATATAGAAGAGATACAGAGATACAGACATACAGATGACAGAGGTGGATACAGAGATATATTCCAAAGCTAATGACAGTACAGACAGCTTCTACAACACATACACACTGTCTGTGCTGTCTATAAGAAAGGAGAACCCGAACTTGCAAACTATAGCAGAACACAAGAGAACCGAGCCACCACCGGTAAGACACAGAACAGCTCCACCAACACCGACACCGCAGAGTCCACATACCAGCAATTCATCATCACTGAGATACTCATTCCAAGCACAACAGATCACTCCCTTGAGTAGTGACGTCGATCAATTGACAAAGAGCTTACAGAGGCAAAATTTTTGGAAATATCATATAATGCTTGTGGGGAAGAACGAATTTTACTTGACTACGAACCCAGATATAAAGCATCTTTATTGTCGTAATGGACCAGGTTATTTTGTACAATTGATTTTGCCGAGGATACCCCAGGGTGTAGCTCAAAATAAGAGACAAAGCGAGATGGGTTATAGAGTGATATTTAAGAGACAAAATTATGATGAATTGGATAGTGAAGATAATTTGAAAGAACCCGAGGAGTGTATTGTTGTCACTAAAGCCAGTAAAGAAGACGGTGGTGCTTTTAGTATAGTGCTGAAATTGATTAATGGGATAAATAATACCACTATTGAAGATGGTAAAATAATAAAGAATGTCGCTGTAGAGAAACCAATTGATGAATTACAACAATTATTAAAGAAAGATCCTAGAAATGTCGATCTACAAAAAATGATCCCAACGTTCCACAGATATGAACTGGAATTGAACGATAAATCATGGTTTATTGGATCAAATCCAATTGCTAAACAACGTACATCGAATAAATTGAAAATTAATAGTGAAATATTCAAATTAACTGGGAAACAGAATGTTTATTTCTTTAATAAGCCAACCGACTCTAGCAAACCATTGAAAATATCAAAGAGACATTCATTTATGAAATCATTACGTTCTGAATCATCTAAAACTTTACCACCACAAGATGAAACTGTAGTGGCACTATTTAGACCACATGAACGTCGAAGATTAAAGAAGAAAATGATCAAAGCTATCAACTCCAATGTCAACGGCACTGGGAGCGTCACCGCGAAATCTCCAGTCATCGATGAGTACAATTATATAGAAAATGATCAATATTACAAACCTGGAGATGGACTCACGCAGACTGACCCAAAAGACGATGACCCCAACGATTACAAACTAGGCTGGATCACCATCTTCGACGACGACTTGTCCCATGACATGTGGGAATTGGTATTAGGTTACACATTCGCTATCGGGTTTGATAGAATGATAGACGAATATATCAGGGAAGTTTAGAAGAGTCACACCGGGTTTTTTTGACTCTGACCTGGATGAAAATTCTGACTCCCATGAGCAGCATTAGTGGAATAAGAGTCATTTTTGATATAGATTTATGTATTATAATAAAAGGATATCTTTATAATAGATATATAAGTAGATAACTAACCACTCATCTCATCTCATCATCACTTTCATCAACTGTGGATTTTAATTATTAGTTGTGATTCCCATAAATTTTTCAAAAAAATTTTCAAAATTTAAAAAAATTATTCAACATCCATCTCATCGAATAATATTTACAATCTATAACAAATTCAAATATGCTTTCTAGATCAATGTACCGTCGTGTCGCTGTATCAAGGCTGGCATTGACCAGATCATACGCTTTATCTGCGAAATCCCAACTGTTAATCTCACAAAATGTCCAAAATGTTGATCCAGAGATGGCTGAAATATTATCATTAGAGAGAAATAGACAAAAATCATCAATAACATTAATCCCATCTGAGAATTTCACCTCCAAAGCGGTAATGGACTTGCTTGGTTCAGAAATGCAAAATAAGTATTCAGAAGGTTATCCAGGTGAGAGATACTACGGTGGTAATCAGTTCATCGATATGGCTGAATCTTTATGTCAAAAGAGAGCATTAGAGGCTTTCAAATTAAACCCTGAAGAATGGGGGGTCAACGTGCAATCACTTTCCGGTGCACCAGCCAATTTGTACGCTTACTCAGCTGTCATGGAAGTCGGTGATAGACTTATGGGGTTGGATTTACCACACGGTGGTCATTTGTCTCATGGTTACCAAACACCAACTACCAAGATCTCATACATTTCTAAATATTTCCAAACTATGCCTTACAGATTAGACGAGAAGACCGGGTTAATCGATTACGACATGTTAGAGAAGACAGCTATCTTATTCAGACCTAAAGTCATCGTCGCTGGTGCCTCCGCATACGCTAGAGTCATCGACTACACAAGAATGAGAAAGATCGCAGACAAAGTCGGTGCCTACTTGATGTCCGACATGGCCCACATCTCCGGTTTAGTCGCCGCTGGTGCCACGGAGTCGCCATTCCCATACTCTGACATCGTCACCACTACGACTCATAAATCCTTGAGAGGTCCAAGAGGTGCAATGATCTTTTTCAGAAAGGGCTTAAGAAAGACTTTGAAATCAGGTAAAGAAGTCCATTACGATTTAGAGAAGAAGATCAACTTCTCTGTGTTCCCAGCACACCAAGGTGGTCCTCATAATCATACCATATCTGCCCTTGCTGTCGCTTTAAAGCAAGCCCAGACTCCAGAGTACGTTGAATACCAACAAGACGTTGTCAGCAACGCCTCGTCATTCGCTCAAGCGTTACAAAATGAAGGTTTCGATTTGGTCTCTAACGGTACCGATACCCATTTAATCTTGGTTGATTTAAGATCAAAGCAAATTGATGGTGCTCGTGTTGAATACGCTTTAGAGAAGATTAACATCGCAGCTAATAAGAACACCGTTCCAGGTGACAAATCCGCATTGTTCCCATCCGGTTTAAGAGTCGGTACCCCGCTGATGACCACAAGAGGATTCGGTGCTGATGAGTTCAGTAAAGTTGCACAATATTTCAAACAAGCAGTTGAGATTTCATTAAGATTAAAACTGTTAGAGAATGGTGAGACTAATAAGGCTAAATTATCTAATTTCAAAAAATTAGCTGATTCAGATGAAGAATTACAAAACTTAGCTACTGAGGTGGCAAATTGGGTCTCCACATACCCTGTACCTGGTGATTTATAAGTAAATCTGTATAGTTTTCCAATAAATATAAATCGATATTTCCAATGAATGAAATGAAAAAAAAAATTTTGAAATTTTTGAAAATTGAATTTTATTCAGTAATTGACAAGATATACAGAGATGAGTGATCTGTCACAGACACCTAAAGTGGATAATGTGGTCAAGAAGCCACTGAAGAGACCAGGTTACACTAACCCTGCGTTCAAGCTGTTAGGTATTCCGACTTTGCGATTACCCAGCAGAAACTGGATGATTTTTTGGACAGTTGTTGGTGTATTTGGAGGTGGAGCGTTGTATGATAAATATGAGCAAAAACAATTGAGGAAACAGTACATGTCGATGGTCTCGCTGAGGGGTGAGGAGAAATTGCCATTGAACGTCGTGCCTAGGAAATTAATGATCTTTATCGCTCCACCACCATCAGATTTCTTAGAATCTTCATTAAAAATTTTTAGAAGGTACGTTAAACCGATATTGAACTCTGCTGCTATCGATTTCGAAATCGTCACGGAGAATAGACAGGGTGAGATCAGGTATAGAGTCGCTGAGGACATCAGGAAATTGAGAAGAAAATACAAAGGTCAAATGGAGGAAGTGACTGCTGTGCAGGAAGTGAAAGACGATGAATACGTTAAACCACAATCGGTGTTTCATTGGTCAGACAATTACAAATCACTGCTCAACACGAAAATCTTTAACGAAGACGGCACAACAGTGACGACGAAATTATCACATACTTTATCACCATTATCATTACTTGGAATCAATTATCATAATCATTTACAAAAAGATATCCCACAGGTGATAAGCGAAGACGAGATGGTCCTGTCGCCTGAGCAGGCCGGTGGTGTGATATGTATCGGGCGTGGCGCGTTCAAGGAGTACTTGACCGGTGTCCACGAAGGGTTATTGGGTCCCTTAGAGCCACCGGTAAAGATCAAGGAACCTAAATTGAAAGAGGCAGACGATGAAGAGGAAGAAGTCAATACTGTGCCATTACCGTATATCGAGCCATCACAGTACTCCTCACTGCCACTCCTGCCTGAACTCGACTTCACCAAGCAGCTTTTACAAAAACCTAACGAGCCTGCATATTTCCAACAGCCGATATTGGTGTTACGTGGATTCGGCCTCTCTGGGTTCCTCAAGACCCCTGAACGTATATACCGGTTTTATCATAAGAGGGAGCAACTGAAGCAGTACCTGGAGAAGACTATGTTAGTGCTCGATAAAAAGATGCGGAAATTCGTTCCAGAAGATGTGGAGTTGCTGATCGAGGAGGAAAGAGAGTGGCCCGTGAATTGGGTTAAGAAAGGTTTGGATAAGCATAGTTTATGGACGAATTTATTAACGTGTGATAGTAGAGTAATTAATGAATTATATATATACGACAAATAAATATAAATAATATAATGAATCATATTAAATTTTACCCATTTTATTTAAATACTTAACTAAATTTAATTCGTTAAATTTATCATCATCATATTTTAACAACCACGGATGCTTGAGTAATTCCAGATACGTCGGTCTCTGTTGTGGATCTTTTAATAAACAACAGCTAACGAAATTCTTTGCTTCTGGAGAAAAATTGCCCTTCAACGTTGGTGAGTCATCTTCAACTATTTGTTTCAACTGCGAGAAAATGTTCTCCGAGATTAATGGGTACTTACCCTGTGCCACTTCTAACAACGTCAACCCCAAGGACCAAATATCACTCTGGACAGAGTACGAGATATCGTCCGGATTCGAGGACTTGATCCTCTCAGGGGCCATGTAAGACTGACACCCAATATTCGTTCTCAGCATCGACAGCACCAAGTTCCCACTGACGCCGAAATCGCACAACTTGATCTTTCCAGCGTCGTTAATTAAGATATTTGTAGGTTTCACGTCTCTGTGAATAATGTTTTGCTCGTCTTTTAATTGCTTCAATCCGCGGATGACACATTTGGCAATATACGCTAGTTGCGGTTCAGGGATACCACCTTTGTACACTTTGTCCAAAGATCCTAGGTTCATGTACTCGATACACATGTACACTGCACCCTCAACGAAGAATGCTCCATAGAAATCGACAATGTAATCGGAATTACAATTATGCAAAATCTCCAATTCCATCAAGATCTGTCTGAATTTGGATTCATCCAATTCTAATCTGACCTCCTTCATTGCCATTATTATATTTGTCGGCTTGTGTAGGACTTTACTCACTGTGCCGTAATTACCACGCCCCAACTCTTCGATGAACTCTAATTCGTCAATCGATATACGGAAACTGCTTCCACCACTGAAATCGACACCTTTCGAATGCAAGGACAGCTTGCCGTTGAAATTCAACGATCCGGATTTGATATCGACGTACTTGGAGTAATTGGCGAATAATCCATGTAATTTAGGTAATTTGTCAGGGTTAGATAATTGGCCTCTATTACCTATGAATTCACTCACTGGTTTCTTCTCGGTGTCAAGATTCAGTTTATCTGTACTTGACGACGACGACGAAGTGATCATCTTGGACGACACTGGATCATCGGTTAATTCATTAACGTTCAACTTCATACCTCTTCTCTGTGAAAGCGAAGGGCGACTTCGTCTTGGTAATCTAGCCGCGGCTTGTGGACTGGCTTTAAGCACCGAAGGTGACGAGTTGAATGATCCGGCGAAGGGAGGTGATTTCGGTATTTCTAATTGCAGTGATTGTGGTAAACTTGGTGGTAATCTCATTGGAGGAGAAATTTTTTTCTTTGTGGTATCCTTTCGTATTGGTTGATCATCATCTTTCCTCTGGGCTTGTCTCTTTTCTTGGAATGCTAGTACCCTGGCTTGTAAATCTGCACTTATGTTGGGTAAACCATGATATTGTGGTGTTGATGGAGAATCTGTTATTTCTCTTATTGGAGATTTATTTTCAGTTGCAGTTTCTAATTGTGGTGGTGCAGTCTTTGTATAAAGATGTAAATTAGCAAATTCTTCATTATTTGAATCTGAAAATGACATGATCTATGTGGGTTGTATATGTATTAATGTATCTTGTAATTGCAATTTCAACAACAAGAAAACTATTTCAGTGTTTTTTCCAATTGAGAATTTTGATCGGTTGCTCAAAGCGATTCTGTACACTATATGATATTGTATAGTATAGTATAGTATCGTATATGACAGTGCTGTAGTCTATATATGATATGCTATGATACTATGATACTATCTGATAATATAATACAATATAGTACAGTACAGTATATAGTACAATATAGTATAGTATAGTATAGTGCACTTGTTGTAAACGCGTAGTAAGGAATGTGACTATGATAATCTATATGATATATCTATATATTATAATATTATATGATATAATAATATATGATATAGTGTAGTATAATATATGAGTGTACCAATGATATATGATCTGATATATTAATACCGTATGGTGTAGTATAGTATAGTACAGGACAGTATAGTATAAGTACAGTTGTAAGTACAAGTATGAGTAAGTGATACAAGATCAGTCAATGGAACCTGCATTTGAGTCTGAGAGACACGACTGTCTTTATCTCTATGGACTGTATACTCTATGGTATATGGTAGTATATGATGCTGTATAGGATAGAGATAGGTACAGATACTGTATATATATTATGGTAGACTACATCTATACTACTACTACAGTGGTATACAACCGTCCACCACTGTAGAGATTTATTTTTAGTAATTGATAATTCTAAAAATAAATGCCACATGTCTAAGTGGTTATTTTATATATTACAATATGGATGATCATTTCATGTAACTGATGATCCTCTATCATCTGCCATACCTTTTAAGATCATCTTATATCATATAGATGATGTTACAAGATCATACACACCGCATTTAGATACCCAATGAGGAAACTACACCCTCCCACAGCCCCTGTTTCCTTCCTCTCTCGATTTCGAATTGTTTTTCAATTGCAATTATTCATCTTTATGGAGATAGATACTGGATATATACACGATGTCAAGACCAGAGAAAGTAGTATGTGTCTTTTGCGGGTCCGCCTATGGTAATGACAAGCAGTACTCGATTTTAGCCCAGGAATTAGGTACCAAGTTACTGCAAAATGGGTTTGGTATAGTGTACGGTGGGGGCACTACTGGGCTCATGGGAGAAGTGGCAAAGAGTTGTGTCAGTGGAGGTGGGTACGTGCATGGCATCATCCCGAATGCGTTGATCACTAGAGAACGCGATCTGGATACGTTGGATCTGGCCGTCAGGGAGTCCGTCGACAATCACACCGGTGTGACTCTGATCCCTGGTGAGGAGGAGTATGGACACACTACGATAGTACAGGATATGCATACGAGAAAGAAGATGATGGGTGATGAGGCCACGAACGGGTTTATTGCGATGCCTGGTGGGTATGGGACGTTGGAGGAGTTGATGGAAGTCACGACGTGGAGCCAATTAGGCATACACGCTAAGCCTATAGTGTTATTTAATATGAATGGGTTCTATGATAAATTAGTTGATGTCATAAAGGATATGATCAGTAAAGGATTTGTGAGTAAACTGAATGGAGATATCCTAGTGGTGGCCAACACTGCAGATGAAGTTATCGAGGCCATCAATAACTATAATGCACCACTGGGTAGATATAACTTACATTGGGATTCCATTGGTAATTGAATCTATTAGAAATATGGTCGTGTACTTTTGATAATATCTGAGCAGATTACGAAAGAAGCATTCTTGTCACACGAGCAGTTACTAGATAGAGAGGTATTTAAGCTTTAATACATGTGTATATGATTTATATTGTATTTTATCTACTGTATTATGTATTGTATATAGTATATAGATATACTGTATAGTATATATAGTATAGTGTCATAGAGTGATCGAGTACTATGGTATAATCTACATGGTGAGGCTTGTACATTGGTCCCTGACTGGCGTTAGCAAATCTCAATTTGAATTTAAATGAAAAAATCTTCCCTCTTTTTTTTTTTTCTGTTCTTACAACCAGATATTGTATTTCATAATTATAGAGACAGATAGATAGATAGATAGAGATATAGATAGATAGAAATAGAGGTATAAGATGAAATTCTCACAGTCATTAAAGTTCAATTCAGTACCAGAATGGCAAGATCAGTATTTGAATTATTCAAATTTGAAGAAATTGATTTATCAATTAAGACAACAACAATATGAATCACAATCACCTGTTACGACAAATAAGAGTAAATTCAAGAAATTCAAGACTAAATTCATACATAAAGAAGGCTCATCGGATGCCAGTATCGATATCGAATTACAAAAGATACATAATTACCCCACGGAGAAGGACCTAGACGATATCGAAGACGATATCGATTCCATCTCTATTGAGAATTTTGACCCTGCAAAGATCTTTATCGAATCCTTAGAGACCGAGTTATATAAAGTGAACGATTTTTATATCTTGAAGGAACAAGATTTTTATGATATTCACGATACTTTGTTAATGGATTTAAAACAGTCTAAGTATAATAACCACACCAACGATATCGAGCAACAATTATCCCACGACGAAGACGATGACGACGACGAAGACGACGATTTCAACATCAACACGCTGTTGCTTTCGTCAAAGGACGTGTCACTCACAACACAACAATTAATCACGTTCAAAGACGATATTAAATCCATTTACGTCTCTTTGAATGAGTTGAAATCTTTCATCGAGTTGAATAAATTAGCATTCACAAAGATTACAAAGAAGTTCGATAAGGAGTTGCAAACGAAAATCAAGCTGAACTTGATCGATTCCGAATTATTTTTCAAAGACTCACAGATCTTTCAACCACACACTTTGCAGAGACTTGATGAGAAAATCGAAGACACTGTCGGTGTTTATGCTTCACTCACTGGTAAGCCGATCGAGTCGTGCCATTTCGAATTACGCTCATACTTAAGGGAATTCTTGGTATTACAAAGATCATCACTGTGGAAATCACAGGAGAACGAGTTCGGTCAAGTCGGTGATATCGATGACGGCTTGGATCTGACCATGTTGAAAAGATTGCAGATGGAGTGGTTCAGCTGGCAGTTCCCGAAACTGATCCATATGGGCAAATTAGGTACTTGGGATAAGATAATGATCCCCAAATGTCTATTCACCAGACGTACTTTCAAACTCGCCATCATTATCGCCGTCACAATCCTGTTGCTCGCAGTGAAGACGTTCAACGATAAACAAGAGCACCGTTGTATGGCCATGTTAGCGTGCGTCGCTCTCTTATGGGCCTCAGAGCTGATCCCTCTTTTCCTGACACTGATGCTCGTCCCGTTACTCACGGTGACGTTTCAAGTACTTAAAGACGATGACGGGCTCGAGATGTCGGGATCGGACCTGTCGAAATATATCTTGGGGAAGATGTGGTCCTCAACGGTGATGTTGTTGATCGGTGGGTTCACGTTGCTGGCGCTGTTATCCAAATACAATATCGCGAAAGTGTTACTGTCGTTCATCTTGAGTGTCGCTGGAACGAACCCGAGAGTCATCATATTGCTGATCATGACTGTTGCGACTTTTTTGTCCATGTGGATCTCTAACGTTGCCGCACCGGTGCTTTGTTTCTCACTTATGAAAGGACTTATCGATTCTCAGCCATCGGACTCGCAATTCGTGCAACTGCTTTTGCTTGGTGTCGCATTCGCTTCTAACGTGGGTGGTTTGAGTTCACCTATTGCGTCACCTCAAAACATGATCGCTATGCAGTACATGACCCCAAGTCCTGGATGGGGGAAATGGTTCGGTTGTGCTATCCCAGTACTGGTATTATCAGATTTACTCATCTGGACGCTCGTCGTGTTCAGTTTCGATGTCAAGAGCGCCAAGATCAAGCTGTACAAGCCGATCACTAGACGGTTCACTTTCAAACAGATTTATATATCTATAGTGTCCATTGGTACAATTTTGCTTTGGTGTTTAATGACGAAATTGGATCTGGACTTGGGTGAAGCTGGACAAGTCTCCGTCATACCATTCATTTTGTTCTTCGGTACTGGTATCCTCACTGTCCAGGACTTGAATGGATTCCCATGGGGGATCGTCGTGTTGGCAATGGGTGGTATCGCATTTGGTAATCTGATCTCCTCGTCTGGTCTCTTGAACACCATTGCGACACTGTTACAGAACAAAATTAAAGATTACCCAATCTATGCGGTGATGATGATTTTCGGGATACTTATCCTTGTCGTCGCCACATTCGTGTCACACACGGTGGCGGTATTGATTATTATCCCCTTGGTGAAAGAAGTCGGTGATAATTTGCTGACTCCGCATCCAACGTTGTTAGTTTTCACATGTACCATGATCGCTAGTGCTGCGATGACGTTGCCTACCTCGGGGTTCCCTAACGTGACCCTGATCTCGATGATGGACGAGCAGGGAAGACCGTATTTGACGGTGAATAAGTTCATCACGAGGGGTATCCCTGCTTCGTTATTGGTCTTTATAGTGATTATCTCTGTAGGTTATGGTATTATGTCTTCTTTAGGTTTTTGATTTTACTTTTATATCTTGAGCCGCAAATTACAAGTTTGTGTCAATTTCTTAGAATTAATTCATTTGAATAAATACAATTATATATTAAAGATAAGAGATAACGATGTTTTATCATACCGAGATGAGATCAATTGTGTTCTCATTACCGCTTATAATCACACTTATCAATTGTAACGATTTAGAACCAATTTTACAACACGATTTAAGATCAGGTATAATAGACGCTGTTGGATTTCAACCGAATATTCAATCAGTACAAGAATTCCCCCCTTGGTTAACACAATTCACAGGGTTAACCCAATGGCCCGATTTGCAACCTCCTTATATCCCCTTAGATTTCATCGATTTTAGTCAGATCCCCAATGATGTGATGCCACATACTCAGGGTAATTGTCCCATGGACAGGTCAACTTGTTCGTTCGATTGTTACAAATGTGTCAGTTTCGACGACGCCTACTCGTGTCCAAAGATGTCCCAGACGTTCGACGATGGTCCTTCACCACTGACTACAAAATTATTGAATTCTATCCCTTTCCATACAACTTTTTTCACTCTTGGTATAAACGTTGTTAGGTTCCCTGATATTTATCACGATATTCAGAGAAGGGGACATTTGATGCTGTCACACACTTGGTCTCACCCTTTCTTGCCAAGTTTGTCAAATGAACAGATTATAGCACAATTTGAATGGTCTATCTGGGCAATGAACGCCACGGGGAATCATTTACCTAAATGGTATAGACCACCTTATGGTGGTATAGATAATAGAGTCCGTGCCATTGCGAGACAATTCGGAATGCAAGCAGTGTTATGGGATTATGATACTTTCGATTGGAAATTAGAATCTAATCCTAATGAGAGGAAAGAACAGGATATTTATAACGATGTTAAGAGATGGAAATCAAGGTCACTGGTACTGGCTGGGTTGATCTTGGAACATGATGGAGCACTGAAAACTGTTAATGCCGGGATTGAGATCAGTAAGATTATCGGACTGGATCAATTGACTGTAGCTGAATGCGTTGATAGTATCGATTATATTAAAGTATTTAACTGATTCTTATATATGAATATCTTATGAATTATCTAATTTTATCTATTACAACTCCTTTTTATCACCATATCTACTATCTACTATCCATTATCTACTACATCTCTTCCTATATCATTGTTGTATCTTGTATCACTGTACCACTATCTCTTAAAAATCACTGCCGCGTTTTCAAAATTAAACCAAGAGATCAATGAAACAAACCAACCCATGATGACACCCATCAGATGAGACTACTACTATCCCTATCACAACTGATCCCCTTCACTTACTCTCTAGGAGTCTCACTACACTTGCTTCTCTTATCACGATCACCTGTGCCTGATGACTTACCCGTGGAGTACCTGATTAGTGGAGCTTTCTACCCGGACTGTTTTTATAATTGCTTAGGGTTATCCAATATCGGTGAATACAATCACTGGACTCCCTTCTTGTATGAGTTAGTCCAGTACTATGATCAGTTACCCGGTGAAGACCTGGAGTTGAAACTGTTCATTTACGGGATATTGAGTCATCAGATCTCGGATGTGACATGGCATTCGATAAGGTTACAACAGGGGTTATTGAAATATATAAATAATGTTGAATTTAATGATAATGAAGATTTCACAAGTAGTCATAGCTTTGTTGACTCCGGTGGTGATTTCGTCGTGTTGGATAAATTGTTATCGAATTTATCTCAACGGGATAAAGATGATTTAATCACGTTTTTGAAACAGAATTGGGGTATACCGACAGATCATCTAGTTAACGTCTATAAGAGGCTAGGTTATAACCAGATAAATAAGCAGAATATCAATTATTGTATGCTTAGAGGTTATTCGGCTTTGCAACTGGAAATATTGACTTTGTTACTGGACCGTGATGTTGTCACTTCTTATAAGGAGAGGTCTCCTTTATTTATTGATATCATTGATGATTATTATTTGGGTGGGTTGCAAGAGATTTCGTATACTTTGGGGAACTGTTTGCCCAATTTGCAATACTGGTTTAAAAATATCGATAAAGTTAAGGATTCAAGAAGTATTTGTGGTACATTTGCTGGATCCAGTATTGGAACAACTGAAGTTACACTTAATAAGACTGGGACATTGATTTCACCATACCTGGCCATGTCGTATTTCGGTACCAGTGCCACTGTGGGGAAATTCCTCGATGACGGAAGAGACTGTGTCGCTGTGAGTGCACCATTAGAAGACCAAACGGGGTCAGTGTATATTATCCCACTTGATAATTTCCAAACTATGGACCAGTGCAGTGTCAAGATACAACCTTTATTGAATTCCAAGCATTATGCTCCAAGATTTGGTTATAAATTATTGACATTCATGAATGAATTTCTTGTGGTATCCATCCCTGGACTTTCAAGTTTGAAATTTTATTATCAAAATCATGAAATATTAGAATTAACATTATTACATAATATTGACACCATAGGGCAAACGGGTTTGAAACAGTTTGGCCATGTATTGGAACTAGACGGTATAGATATCGTTGTCGGTGCCCCATATGCGGATCTATCAAGTGTATCTGAACAGAAAGGTTTGGTATACATATTAGATGGATTTCAAATATTAAACACGTTAATGCAATCATTATCGACACATCAAAAGATGAATATGAATTTCTTCATTAAGAGGGAATGGAAATTACCTATGGCATTAAATCAAGATTCAAATTTTGAAAATTTTGGTTCACAATTTACTTCATTAAAGGGATTTACTGCAATTACTGTACAAAATCTTGGTATCGTGTTGATTTACCAAGATGGCGTGCCAACATTTATTATAAATTCCAATTTAGACATATTAGACTATTCAGAAGCATATATGATTGATAAGAAATCATCATCGAAGACATCTCAGTTTGGTGTGAATTATATTAAATTAACAGAGATAGATAATCAAGTGTACCTCGTTATAAGCTCAAAGAGTAACTCAGACAATTGTCTGAATTGTGGTCTGGGATACATTTTCCTCATATCATCAAATATCAAATTAACTACCAAGATATATCCAGCAAATCCACATAAATTTGATAATTTTTTCGAAAATGGGTTATTATTATCAAACAACACCCTAATAATCTCATCGTCATCATTTGATAATTATCGTGGTGCTATTTGGCAAGTCCATCTACCTGATATAATCAATAAGCGCGAGCACGAAATAGCACACACGCAGTTAGGCCCCCAAGGAGCAGGTTTCACTGGGTTTGGCAGATCAATGGCTTACTCTTACGACACTGAGCAACTCATTGTCGGGATGCCCTGGTTCGGTTACTCTAATTTACAACATAACCAGTTAATCGGTCATATAATTGTGTATTAACCACTTTATAGCAATATATAAATCTCATCTCAATTAATAAATTTAATTTTTGTGCACAAACAGATAAGACTGTAATTAATAATGCCATTACCACAGTAAGTACCCTGTATGATCCAGATAATTATGAGCCAGTTACTAATACGGTATAGTTATGTGATTGTGATATGTGGGATTTCCAGTTTGATAGCGATAACGATATCCTTGACATCGATTTATTTACAATTGATCAACTATCGTAAACCCATCGAGCAACGACTCATCATTCGAATCCAGATAATGGTCCCACTCTACGCCGTGACATGTTTCGTCTCACTCGTATCCACTCCATTATCGCAATTCATCGAACCTGTCAGGGAGATCTATGAGCTGTTCGTGATATACACTTTCTTCGAATTGTTGACTGTGATGTTAGGCGGTGAGAGGAATATAATGTTCTTCACCCAAGGACGGGACAGTGTGTCGCATCCGTTGTCCACGGTGCTACCACTGATCGATATCAGTGACCCAAACCATTTCGTGATGTTGAAGAAGGGGATATTGCAGTACGTCTGGTTGAAGCCGGCGATATGTATTGCGATACTGTTGAGTCAGTACCTTGGTTGGTATGACGTTAACGATATCAGTGTGACAAGTGTCTATTTGTGGTGTGGGATCGTTTATAATTTGAGTGTCACTATATCGTTATACTGTCTCGCGGCGTTTTGGAAATGTCTTTATAACGATTTAAAACCTTTCAACCCATGGGGGAAATTCCTTTGTGTTAAATTAATCATATTCGCATCTTATTGGCAAGGAGTGGTGTTGCTGATTTGTAATTATCTCGGCTGGTTGCCCCGTAATCCGCTGGATGGTACTGAGAACAATATCGGTATATCATTACAAAATCTGATCTTGTGTGTAGAGTTAATCTTGTTCAGTATTGGTCATTGGTACTCGTTCAGTTACGAGTCATTCGATAAGAGAGCATTACCCAATTGTGCTAAATTGCAATTACGATACCTGATCAGAGATTGCACAGGTACCAAGGATTTAATAATAGATTTCAAGAATATCTTAAATAACGAATTTTGGTCATACAGAAATTTCGATTCATCAGAGCACATATCACTGAACGATCAAGCTCGCATCAAGAGAATCAACCAGGGGATGCGGTACAGTCATGGCGGGACCCAGAAGTACTGGCTCCCACAATCGGATTCACCAGATGAACTGATAGTGGACGATGAAATGGATTTTGAAATTGACGCAAAGGATGAGAAATTGTATCGCTATGCAAAGAGACATTACCCCTTTGGCGATAAGAATTACCCCGTGGAGATAGAGATTGACTCTTATATGTACTCGAGGAATTTCCAAAAATTAAGAAATAATGCTTTACTGAGTTATGGATCAATCGTATAATTTTATCTATGTACATTTATTTAATCAATGATTACGCTATTTAGATTTCTCCATCTTTAAGACGATGAACATTCTATTATTAACAGAACCTTCAATTGTCATATTGACTTTATACTGATCTTGACGTTGATGAACAAAATTTTCGATATTATCAATTAACTTCTCTCTCTTTATACGTTCCACTTCGTCTAATTTAACTGAATCTTGATCAATTTTTAAGAAATTATCACCAACGAAACGTAAATCACGCTTGGAAGCTAAATAGATTTCAACTCTGTTGTTCTTCAATACCTGATTCCATATCTCTTTTAATTTAACATTAATTAAATCATTTAACGATAATGTCCAACTCAATTTATACATCTTTATCTTTGTCTCTTTCTTATGCTCCGGTTTGGATCTCTTTGAAATCAACCCGGAGTCCAGTGTCACTTGTTGATGCAAGTAATCCGAGTATAATTGACCAGCTTTTTTCAGATCGATTCTCTTTATCAATGGCACGTCTTCACCTTTAATATTATCAACTCTCACAAGGTCAATACCTTCATTATCAAGATTTATCGTGTCTAACACGTTCATTATATTCGTCCTCTGCAAACCTTGTGGGGATATCTCCATTATCCTGCCTCTTGGATTTATCTTCTTAATCTCTTTAAAAGTCATAAGAAACAGCTGTTGTAATCTAGTGGACCCATTTTGGAAACTTAATTCATCTTTCTTCTTATACTTCTTATACCTATTACCGTTATTGTTAACTTGGTTACTGTTGAATTTATCATATTTATTACCAAATTTTGATATATTGTCTTGTTTCCTCCTGGGTTCTTGTTTCGGTGTCTCCTTTGATATCGCTGAAACTATCTCTTCAATCATCGATGTCATATCGTGGGAATGTCTAATGGACAGCCTCATGGGTATCCTATATGAAGACCTTATCCCAACCCTCATGAACATCTTATATATATATATATATCTTATACCGTCTCCTTACTTGTTAAATTGAAAAATTTTCACTGTGAATCTCAATACTCCTAAGTCAATACTGTACCAGTATCTATATCTGATCTATCCTCTATATGATCTCTACACTATAGAACAATCCAGTGGAGCCTACAGACGGGTAAGATTGCCTAATCTGGTGGTCGGTGTCTCTGTGAGTTGTAGTTGATAACTCTGGTTAAGTCCCGCGTTATCTCTCTCTCAATTTTCACTCAACAATTTTTTGATAACAATTATAAGATATCAGCTATACAAGATACAAGTTATATATAAGATATCATTGATAGGATAGGATAGGATAGTACAGTATAGTATAGTATAAACAAGAGCAATGTCATCAGGTAAAAAGATTTTAAAATTATTCCCAGTAAGATTCGGTAACGATCATTACAACGAATTAACAAAATTAGGTTATGAAGTCATAACCAGTGACGCCACCAACAGAGATGAATTCATCACGGAATTGAAATCAGATAAATTCAAAGGCTTATTCGGAATAACACGTACTTTTGAAAGTGCCAGAATCACTGGCCGTTTCGATGAAGAATTGATCAAGCATTTCCCCGACACTGTTAAAGTCGTAGCCAATAACGGTGCCGGTTATGATCAAGTCGACGTCGAGCCATTGACTAAGCGTAAGATCCAGTTATCCAACGTGCCAGACTTGGTTAACGGCCCAACTGCTGACACTAACGTTTACTTAATCTTGTCATGTTTAAGAAATTTCCATTATAGTGAATTGAATCTTTTACAAGGCAAGTGGGAGCTGAACCCTAAATGTGCCACTACGCCAATCGCCAATGACCCAACTGGGAAAGTTGTCGGTATCTTAGGTATGGGTGGTATCGGTAGAGCCGTGAGAGACAGATTAAAGCCATTTGGATTCGGTGAAATTATCTATCATAACAGAAGTCGTTTAAGTGAAGATTTAGAAGGTGAAGCTAAATACGTCTCCTTAGACGAATTGTTAGCCCGTTCCGATATCATCTCGATAAACATCCCATTGAACGCACACACCAAGCACATGATTGACCAACTGGCAATTGACAAGATGAAACAAGACGTCATCATCGTCAACACCGCAAGAGGTGCTGTGATCGATGAACAAATCTTGTACGAGAACTTGTTACCTGGTGCAAAGATCAAGAGTTTCGGTAGTGATGTCTTCGAGAAGGAGCCACACGTTGATAAGAAATTAGTAGAGTTGCCTAACGTTGTAGCATTACCTCATATGGGCACACACACGATGGAGACTATGAAACTGATGGAAGAGTTCGTGGTTGATAATATCATTGAGTACATCAACTCCGGCAAGGTCAAGACCATTGTCCCTGAACAGAAGTCATCTTTTTAATCTGTATAGCTGTATATGAGATAAAGGTAAATCGATAATATTTAATAAGACACGACCAAGATAGATCTTATCGGTAATAGTGAAACCAATTAATTTACATAACAAAAACGATTATAAAAAGACTGGTTACTGTTAATATGGTACCACCTATCTTTTTCTGATACTGTGATGACCTTTATGTGGCTTACTATTTACATCTTACATCTTTAAATCTTACATCTGTATATACAGTTTTTAGGTTTTAATTCTTGCAATTATATCAATTTTCAGCAAAAATTTATCGAATTAACACCGAAAGTTCAATTGGTATAGATCTATACTTATAACTCTATTCCATCTTGATATCTATATAATATCCATATATCTCCCATAGATATCTCACATATCGAATATTGTAAAAATTTTAAAAAGAAAAATTAAAATTTTTAAATGAACAATTTTATCAAAATTGATCAGTAATTGATTAAAATATAAATAACATAAATATATATTAATAAGAGAAGATAGATATAGATATAGATGTCACTTAATCTTACCACATCACCGACACATACAATGGACAACAACAAACAATCCCAAATCATATCGACCCATGACTCAATAGAAATCGATTACGAATCATTACCTGAAAATTCATCATTAATGTCACAATTAATTGCCGGACTGTTTGCCGGTATACTGGAACACACGGTGATGTACCCGGTGGATGCGATAAAGACCAGGCTGCAGATATTGCAACCGTTGAGTTCAGGGATAATACAAACTGCTACAAAGATATCGAGTACTGAAGGTGTAATACTGTTGTGGAGAGGTATAAGTAGTGTTATCCTTGGAGCTGGACCACTGCATCTGGTCTATTTTAGTGTTTTTGAAACGACAAAGACGTCATTAGTTAATTATATGATTAATGATAATGGTAATGATAATGATAATGAAAAGGATAAATTAAAGAAAAGAACAAATTTAATGGTCACTAATGAAAATCATCCATTAATTGCTTCAATATCGGGTATAGCTGCCACAACACTGTCAGATCTGTTAATGACTCCATTTGATGTATTAAAACAAAGAATGCAAACTTATAATAAAAATATTTCATTATCCAAATTATCGATGAAAATTTATTCAAATGAAGGTTTATCAAGTTTCTTTGTAAGTTATCCAACTACATTATTTTTAAGTATACCATTTGCACTGATTAATTTTGGTGTCTATGAATATTCGTCATCCATTTTGAACCCGCAAAACGTTTATAATCCAATGTTACACTGTATCAGTGGTGGTATAAGTGGAGCATTGCTGGCACTGATCACCACCCCGTTAGATTGTGTCAAGACCGCATTGCAAACGAGAGGGATATCAAAGGACCCAAATTTGATCAAAGCCAAAGGTTTCAAAGATCTGGCAAAGCTGTTGTTTAAGCAAAATGGATATTCACTGTTTTTCCGTGGGTTAAGGCCCCGTGTGGTATTTAACGTACCAAGTACCGCTATAAGTTGGACTGCATACGAAATGCTGAAACTGTATTTAATTGGTTCTGATTAAGTTTTCTGTACATATATATATATGATGTTATTGTTTATTTTTGTATTGCATTAAATAAGTTATTTGCTCTTGTTATGTAAATCAATTCATTTGAATTTCGTGATAGTCTCTGTGCAACAAATGAAAACGCTACACAGGATGCTAAATAGCCTAGGAAATTATAGAACTTATATACGTTAGTATAGTGTATTAGCTATAGTAGAATATCACACGTACAGCTTTTCTAGAGTAGGATCTCTCTTCTTCGTCTGATCTGAAGGATGCAAATATCTGTCTTATATTGGGTAACATTGTTTACTTGTAATTGTAATTGTAATTGTAATTGAAGCTTCTCTTAATTAATTATTTTTTTTCTTTGTGTGAGATTCGAACGTGAATTTTCTTCAATTGCTCTTCTAGTAGTTATGAAGAGGATAGGGTAAGAGTATGAGAGAGTACTATAGAGTATAAGAGTAGAGTGATAGTAGTATAGTAGTATAGTAGTATAGTAGTATAGTAGTAGAGTATAGATGGTAGAGTAGTACTATAGCAATAGTAAGAGTAAAAGGTTAATTATGTAGAGTAGTAGTAGTAGTGGTAGAGAGTATAAAGGTGGTCTAGAAGAGTGTGGTATTACTAAGTGCAAGAGTATCGTATATTGCTACAGTGTATAGTGCCATAAAGTACTGTGGTACAGTATAGAGTATAGCGTATAGTACAGTAGTGGTATAAGGATATCTGTAGTGGTGATAGTAGAAGTGTAAAGGGGTATAGAGTTAAAGTGTATGAGCATCTCTTGTATCTAAATATCAGAGTATAAGAGTATAAGAGTAGAGAATGGTGTTGTAGAGTACAGTCTACTGGTGTCTGATCTAACATCGTATCACGTATGATGCAAATAAAAAAGGTCTAAATTGAGACGATAATCGGTATCGAGTGCTGACTGCAAATGAAGATCAATTCATCTACAATCAGTTCATGCATTGCACTTAATAGCTATTATTATAATCTTGATCGATTTACTAATCAAGATGCCAACCATTAACTCTCATTATTGCAATGTCTCCCATATATACAACAAGAGTCATATACAATTTTACTAATGACAATTGCCCAGCGCTTTACACGCTATGGTTACTCTCAGGAGTAAGTAGTTGAGAATTAGAATGATTCACCGAATTTCCCACTCACTTTTTGATGTTGATACCCTAAGGGGGATATCCTTTTGTTGATGAGTAAAGCATGAATACGTGACACAATTCAAACCAGTTGGGCCACACCGAAGTGAGCGTGTTGAATTTCCACTACGTGATTTACTATGTGATTTACTTGGGGATCTACTATGAGATATCCATATGAGTCAATGAGTGATGCCATATGAGGAGTATGGTATCCCATATGCCATCAGATATGGATATCCATATGGGCTTGGGGTATGAGCTATCAGTTGTACGGTATACGGTATGGGGTATCTCATATGAGTAATGAGGTATGCCATATGGGTTTGGGGTTCGCCATATGAGTAATGAGTAATGGGTGATGATTATACGGTACAGGGTAACCCATATGCCATACGGCATATGGGTATGAGATACCTTGGTATCTCATATGAACTACAAGAATGATATAGTCAAGATAATATGATCCACTAACGTTTATTATTATTATACATTTATATCTTTCCATCTTTCAGTCATATCATTCATCAATACACCAACCATATCTTGTCTCACTATCAGTTGTCTAAATTCTTGTGATTTCAATAACGTCAATACGTGTAGGCAATTCGGGTATATGAGAAATTTCGAGTACTCTGGTGATCTCCAGTACTCGAGATAGTTCAAATATGATAGAAAATTTGTATCGTCAAAGTATTTATTCTGTGCTAAGTAATTCAAGTATTGTAAATTCGATAATGACTGGATGAATTCTAATTCAATTTCCCATCTTGTTGGTACTTCTGACATGTTGTATCTATATCTATATGATAATATATTTTAAATAATTGAAATAATTTTACAAATTATTTTATTAACAGAGTAAATTATTATGAATCAACCAATATACACCCATCACTCCCAATTAATACAACAAAAAATCAACAGGATATCCCATATACTCCACCTCAAACCACATCAAGTGATACTATTACTATGGTTCCCATTAGTGGTCATCCTAGGTCATATAATCCATTTATGCTCACCGCAGGAAGAGGTGCTGAATTATTTCACTAATAAACATAATTTAATCAATACAATATTCGTCAAGCAAGGCTGGTTCTGGACATTTATCGTGTATGTGGTCTCATTGTATAATAAGAATTCAAAAACTATATTGAAATCACTTGTGAGATTTATAATTATCACTGTATGGTGGTTCAGTTTCACACAATGGTTCTTTGGGTACCCGATCATGGATCGTATATTCCTATACTCAGGTGGCCAATGCATAAACATCCCCTCGTCACCAAAACTATCAAGTGAGATCCTCCCATTACTCATCCTCGACTCTGACTCCTACGCCGGTGCAGTAAGTTCAAAAACTTGCAGGTACGTCGGTGGCGACTGGGTCGGTGGACATGATCCAAGTGGTCACATTTTTTTACTCAGTTTGCTGTCGATAATGCTCTGTTTCGAGATCGTGGAGTTAGAGATCGGCAATTGGCAGAACCTCATAAATGAGTACTTGCAAGTGATAAGAGGTGAGGAGGAGTGGTATATGAAATTAGTCAATCTCGTACAGGTGAGACATCTGGTCACCTTGGTATTGGTGTCATTATGGATGTGGATGTTCTTGATCACTAGCATCTATTTCCATTCACTTGAAGAGAAATTATTCGGCTTGTTATGGTGTTATATTATTATATTTATAGTATATACTAATTGAAATTATGTAAATATTATTTATTAACTCTCCAGCTCGAAGTGGGTAATTGTTGTAAATACCTAGCGGTCTTGTTAATCCAAAGGAAGAATGTCAATAACCCGACAACTATGCAAATAAGATTCGTGTAATAATATCCATCTCTTTTCACATTACATACACCACCATTACTGATACATAAATCTTTATTCAGTGATAAATGACATTGGTAATAACTTTGCTGAGAGAAATCAGTATCACTGGACTCACAATGAGCAATGGTTAAGTCATCAATCAAATACAACACGATAATCTTGGGCCATTGCCCACCTAAATTAGACAACGTATTCAACGTGGTCATGTAAGTCCCACCGATAACAGGGTCGGCGATCTTCGTGTGGAACGCACATATCGACACGAACTGCACCGTGGACATGAACGAACCTAATAAATGCTGCATGATCACCAAGATGAAATAACTGGAGTTGACTCCACCCAGCGGGAAACACCATACTAGAAATTGTCCACACACCGCGGCGAGGATCCTCCCCAAAAACAGCAATAGCCATGGTCTGAGAGGCTCATCACCGGTGGACCAGCGGCCAGCGTAGTACCCGAATATGATCTCAAAGGGGAAATCGATAAGCACGGTGATCAGAAGGTCTTCCTTAGAGAACCCCTTTTCTAGTAATTTCAAATTAGTCAGTGCCTCGTTGGTTTGGAACCCGATCTTGGATATGAGATGTAAGATGATGAATATCTTGATATTTGGTAATTTCAATACTTGGTACATCTTGATATACACGTTTTTCAAATTCAGCATTGGGGACGACGAATCGATCTCGAGTTCAGAACTGCTCAGCATCACTTCATCTAATGGCAATCTGCCTCTTGGGCTCATGGGAGTCAACTCGATATCGTCATTTCTCTTTTCGAGGAAATGCCTAGGTTGTTCAGGAACGTAAATACCCACCACCACTGTCACAATTATAAAAAGAATACCGCATATCCTCAAATACTGTTTCAAAGTGATCAAACCAACATCCAAAGGAGTAGATCTTAAATATTTATTAGCGAATTCCGGTGAATTAAAAGCTAAAAACACAGTAAACGACAAGAAATAACCACAATTCAATCCTATAGTCTGTGCTGTGCTCGCGTAACTCAACAGCGTCGGGGACAATATGGTCAATGCCCAACCGTCAACGGCGATATCCTGTGTGGCACACAAGAAAATCAATACGAAGAAAGCCATTGTCAATTCCGGCAACGTGTTCTCTATATTCGACATCAACGAGTCGATCTTGCTGCTCAATATAATCAACATCACCCCGCTGACGAACTGCACGGGCACGATCCACGATTTCCTCCTCCCCACTCTTTTAAAGAATATCGAGTCCACGATAGGTGAGTAAATCAATTTGAAAGAGTACGGGTACGACAGCAACGAAAAGATCCCCACCTGAGAATAACTCAATTGCGACAGTTTCAACAAGAACGGGATCGACCCGAACAGTAACCCGATAGGCACACCTTGGATCATGTATAGGATGACCAATATCATGAACAGCGGTCTGTCCAGTTTCGGTAGCGGTTTGGAAGAGTCATCCTGTGTGGGCGATACAGGACGTGACGAAGTGTGACGTTTGTGTCTGGTGATAGGAGTTAACGATCGTGCTTGGGTGTTGTATGGTGAGACGGAATTGTTGTATAGTGGTAAGTAATCATCATCCGACATGGTTGTTGTAGTCGATTTATAAAAGTTACATAGATTGTTGAAATTTTTAAACGCGTATTTGCAAAATTATTAAAGGTAATTACTATTCATAAATACAATACAATATATTATATATTTTGATCATCTACAAATAAATAAGGTCATAGATTTTTATCAAAGTTATAAGCTTAAAACTTTTTCTGCAGCTCTAACTATAGTTTCAACATCTGGGAATGCAAAATCTTCTAATTCCTTTGCATATGGAGTTGGAACTTCACAACCGGTGACTCTTTCAATTGGGGCATCTAAGTAGTCGAATGCTTCACTTTCCATGATTTGAGCAACGATTTCGGATCCAACACCAAATGCAGGGAATCCAGCTTCAACTGTAATTAAATGATTTGTCTTTATAACTGACTTGACAAGTGTTGGTACATCCAATGGTTTAATCGATCTTAAATTTATAACCTCGACAGATACACCGTATTTCTCCTTTAAGATATCAGCTGCTTCTAATGCGAACATGACATTTCTTGAATGTGTAGCGATGGTAACATCTGAACCTTCCTTCTCGATGTGAGCTTTACCAATTGGTAAGATGTAATCTGGTGAATGGAACTCTTCGCTGACGTCGAATTTATCATTATATGAAATTTCATTTTCTAAAAAGACAACTGGATTTGGATCTCTTATTGCGGCTTTTAATAAACCTTTATAATCCTCTGCACTATATGGACTAACAACTTTCAAACCTGGAATAGCACCGTACCAAGCAGCGTAATCCTGGGAATGTTGAGCGGCGACACCTGCAGCGGCACCATTTGGACCTCTAAAGACAATACTACATGGTTGTTTACCACCACTCATATAATAAGTCTTTGCAGCAGAGTTAACAATTTGATCAATTGATTGCATGGCGAAATTGAAAGTCATGAATTCGACACATGGTTTCAAACCGGCCAAAGCGGCACCAACGGCTAACCCAGTGAACCCCATCTCAGTGATTGGGGTATCGATGATTCTCTTTGGACCGAATTTGTCCAATAAACCTCTTGTAATCTTATAAGCACCATTATATTGAGCCACTTCTTCACCGATGATGAACACTTTTTCATCTCTATCTAATTCTTCAATCATTGCCTGATTCAATGCATCTCTCACGGTGATTTGAGTATCTGCCAGTTGCGTGGATGCACTTCTCATTGAAGCGGCAACAACTGGTCTAGTCTTAAGGGCTCTTACAGCCAAATTAGCAGCTTTAGCAATATTAGAAGGAGCCATTATCAATTGATATCTATGATATATGATATAAGGATTATTAGATTATAATATGACTATACAATACAATATACTCTGAACAATAATCTAATCTATCTCAACAGTAGTTTTCTTGTTGTGGTGGTAAAAAGTTTTTTAACCAAAATCCAAAAACAAAAATTGCGGATTTCTTCAACCCGTATACTAGGAAGACAGCCCCTGTTACCCTAACCTATAATTTGGGTTTCAGGGTGAACACTTGGGCGATGATACGTCTCTGGATCTTACCAGTGGGGGTCTTAGGGAGCTTGTCCACGATGAAGATCTTGACGGGGATCTTGAAGTCGCTGATCTTGCCCTGTAAGTATTTTTGTAACTGTTCTTGCGTCAACGAAGAGCCCGATTTTAACACGATCGCAGCGTTGACCAGTTGACCGTATTTGGGGTCATCTACTCCAAAGGAGACCAGTTCATCGACCTCAGGGTGTTCTAACATGGCACCGTCTAACTCGATAGGTGATATCTTCTCTCCACCTCTGTTAATTAACTCCTTTAATCTTCCAGTAAGTGTCAAAAAGCCGTCTTTCGATAAGAATCCTTGATCACCAGTTTTGAAGTAACCTTGGGTGAAACTCTCCAGATTCAGTTTCTCGTTGTTGATATACCCAGACATGACATTATCACCTTTGACGATAACTTCACCAATGGATCCAACTGGGAGGAAATTACAATTATCGTCAATGATCTTGACATCAACGTTCAATCCGCAACCTACAGTACCAGGCCTACGGTCCCCCGGTGGTAACAAGTTAGAGGTCATACAATGGGCAGTTTCACTTGAACCGTAACTCTCGATGACCGGTGCCTTTAATGCCTCTTCTAATTTTCTGAAAGTGTCAGGAGCTAACAGTGACGAACATGATCTTATGAATCTCAATTTAGGTAATGGAGATGGTAATTCCGTGTTCAAGAGGATTAAATGAATAGTTGGCACTGCACTATACCAATTAGCTTTATATTGGATAAAATCTGACCAAAAATGTCTTGCACTGAATTTTGATGGGATAATCAGTGTTCCTCCGGTCTTTAACGTTGAGAGCAAAGCACCAATCAAACCATGGACATGGAAAAGTGGCATCACTAAATAAGTCTTATCCTGGGCAGTCAATGAAAAATTTTGTCCGATGTTAGTCATTGATTGAGTGATATTCTTATGGGTTAATGGAACCAGTTTTGGTCTACCAGTGGTACCTGAGGTGTGAATGATTAATGCCACATCATTAGGCTCCGCGGTACCAGGTAAGGAATTGGAGAAATTGACAAATACAGGAGTCTTGATTGATTCGTATAAGGTGATTAAACTATCTTGATCGATAATAGCGTATTCGACACGGCCTCTTGCCAGATCATACCAAACTTCGACGATCTTGACACCATTTTCTTGACATGATTGAATCAAATCATTATTCAAATTCTTGGCAACAGTACCACGTTGTACGATTAACAGTTTAGCATTCAAATCTTCAAGATAAAAATTCAATTCGTTTTTCTTATACGTTGGATTCAACGGTGCCGCGACACGGCCCAGTGCTGTAACAGCCAAGAATGAGACAACAAATTCTAATGAGTTAGGTAACGATATCGCAACAGATGCAGCCTTAGTGGTTGATTGATATAATGGACTACTTGGATTATTGAAAGAAGTTTGTAAATGACCAACTAAAGATCCGAGTTGTGTATAGCTAATACGTGGTCCTTGTGGGATGACAATGGCATCGGAATCCCTTAATGGGATTGATTTGATGAAAGTAGACATACTTGATACCGAATAATTTAATGATTAATTACAATGTTAAATTTAAATTTGAAATCTTTTTTTTGTGTGGCTTTTGTGAGAATTGTTGTATGAGATCATCAGATGACAGGTATACTAAGTGAGATTGGATTACAAGATGAGATACGAGTCTAGTATGGGTATAGTGCTGTGATACATCATTTATGGGTACTGGCTATGTGATATGGTGGATTTTTGATAATTGTGGCGTCTTGGGTGAAGTCGTGATTGGGGGTTACTACTGTAGCTGCTTGACCCAGGTAAGAAAGTAAGAGTAGAGTGAGATATCAGTCTAGATGATTGAGTATGCGATATAGTATCTATATAGTATCTTCATAACTCATTATAAGTCATTTTCAAGACTCAATCAAGTTAACTATATGAGTTTTACCATATATAGAATATAAATTATATAAGATATAAAAAGTGATATAACCGGAATGAAAGATCATAAGCATGTGTCAAATATCACAAATATCACATAAAGATCACTTCTAGAACGTGTATGATATATTGGATATTACATCTAGAATTAAGAAGTCCATTGTCATCTGGAATGGTTGACATAGAGATTATAATGGACACAATTACCTTAACTAGATGTATTAGCGTATTAGCGTATTAGCGTATTAGTTATACCAGTTATACCAGTTATATCAGTTATATTAGGTTGACTACAGTACTCAGTATCCAATTAAAGATCCAGTCAATCCCATACATATCCTAATTCACTCACAATATACGTCACATTGACATAATGAAGGTACGAATTGTATATAGAATTTGCAACATAGTATCGTGATATCAACTAATATTACAACAGCATTGCCATAATTCAGAATACGGTATTCACAAAGATATCCGCTGTCAAACGGATAATGAACCCTATGTAGTATTGGGTAAAAGCGGGCTTCGAATTCTAGAAACTCGATGAGCAAATTAGTGATTTACCTATATGGGTTACAAGTTGTAGTGGGATTTGAGTATGGGATTAACTAAATAATATATTTATTTATTTATTAAGAATGGGTTGATAATTTGCAAATGATACTTCTTTTGGACTGAACGCGATCTCTATATGAAATATACGCCTATAGAGTATATAGAGTAGTGTAGAGTGGTGTGTAGAAATAAGGTTAAATAGACAGGGTATAGGGTGTAGATTAAGACAGAGGGTGTCTCTATGGAATAGAATTTACTATATCTTAAAGTACAGTCTACAGTAACAGTTATAGAATAATTAATTATAACATTTATAAAGCATAACCAAACCCAAACCCAAACCACATAAATCATAATCATAAACAAATAACATCAACAACTCTTATTATTTAACCATAATCGGTAATTATCCTTTGCAGTTTTAAAACTGTTTTTAATTTGTTTATTTTCATTGATCTCCTTCTCGAAGAACGTTGTTGTATTTATTATATCATCAAGCATCATCGAGTGATACTGATTATTAATGGGTATGGAATTTATTATAGTTATTGGTGATTCTTTATGTAATTGATTATTATCTTGACTATGCACTTTGCATGAACAATTACCAATCTTGGAATCGTACAAGAAATTTGAATGTGGACATAAATTGGGTGTTTGTAATATCTCTTCATCAATTGACCACAGTGGTGATGTTGAATAGATCGAGTTATCATCAAGTGAAGGAACACTATTCTTATTGGAAATTTCAATCTCTAATTGCTTACATTTCTCTGAACAGTAGATTTCACCTGGCTCACATTTATTACCATCAACCACACAATATTCATCTAAAAAGAACATCATTTTTGTATTCTTATATTCTTATATTCTTATATTATTATATAGATATAGATATAGATATAGATATAATATTCATATAAGGGATCCAACTCTTTTATATATCATTAAAGTGTGGATCAAAAAAGTTACTCATTCTGAAATGGGTAAAATTTTTTAACTGAATCAGAATGAAAATCAATTAAATGACTAACACAACACAACAAAATAAACACTTATGAAAGAGTCATAGTGTCATTCTTTTACAAAAAAAAAAAAACACAGAACACACGTTTAACCACAACATTCAATAACACCTCCACAGTATATTAACCGTGTTAACCTCCACAGTGAATTTGACACATCTATCTTGACTAATTGAATATGTCACATACCATTGCCACAACACTTATACACATATCCCATATCCAGTTCAACCGAGTGTATTTTTTTCAAAGTCCAGTTTTATTCAAGTCCAGACCAATTGACACATATTTCTAAAATTTCCCCTTATTGAACCTGAGAGATATCTCCGTCACCACAAAATAAAAATAAAACAATCCGAATAAGAATAAAAAAAACTTCACATCATCTACTCTCCGAGTCACGTGCCCGAGTGCCACTTGTGTTGACAAAACTCCGAAATAATTCTAGACGATGTATTTTTATAAATTTTTATTATAATGTCTTAATGAGTTAATAATTGTGGCCATTGTCAATTCATTTGATTCACTATAAATTATACTTTGTTGTGGTGTTATTGAAATTTGATTGAAACCATATAACTTATCATAATTTAATTTATTTGACTTGTTAATATTTAAAATCAAATTTGGTTGTCTTGTCAATTCATTATCGATTTGTAATTGCTCTATAACATTATCTTTCTGTAATTGATTTAACAATAATTTTTTAGGGTTTTGATTTGAACTTAGTAATGATACTATAGTAGCATTATCTAAATTATGATCAATTTCTACTAATTTACCCATCTTAATCCCATAACAAATCCCATCTTGATAATTATTTATTTTCAATAAAGGGGACATATCAAATTTCATGATTTCTAATTCTGCAATAATGAATTCCACTAATTTAATAACATTACCTTCACCCCATAATAAACCATCACTCTCGTAGATTCTAACACTCTTAATCCCCAATACTAAACAATAACATATGATTTTACTTAGATTAATCAATTTACTAAAGATTTCATTTTGTTTGAAGAAAATCATCTCATTAACGTATTTACTATTCATATCCAACAGTTCATCAATTTGTTTCTTTGTAGGTTCAATTAGTTGCTTATCTGAAGTTAAATACAGCTCGGGTAATGGTGGTGGTGGTGTCAGTGTAAATTTTTGTAATGTTACAAGTATTAATAAATTAGGGGGTAAATCCCAATTGTGTAACCATTGTAAAATCATTAACGTCTCGGATACCGTGGTAGGTTCTCTATACATTAACACTGCAATCTGTAAGCTCTTAATGCCAATGAAATTGACAATGATTTGTAACCACATCATTACAATCCCTGTAAATAACCCCCAGTTTTTATCGAATTGATTCATTAATAAGATAACTAAGTCAAAGATGAGATAAACTTTTCTTAAGATCCATCTTTGCAATTCAACACGAAGTAATTCTTCACTTGATCCGGTTTCGAACAGTTCAGGATTGAATCCAATACCAAATTTTTCCATATCAACACCACGTAATTTATATCCTTGACCGAACCGCATAATTGAATTCTCTAAGGGAGTTATATCATTATAAGTCTTTTCTAAAGGGTAATAAGTGATTGGAGGTAAGTAATTGCTTGGGTCTGACATTGTTTTGTACTATTGTATCTTGTAATTAATTGTAATTGAATAAGTAATTGAAAAGGAGTTGATCTTTTGTTTTTCATCCCTGAAGATAACAAAGAGTTTTGTGTATTACTACTTAAGAGATAAGATTTTACAGGTATAGAATTACATTTACAAAATATCTATTACAAGTCATATAATGAGATAGATCATATACAGTATAGCTATACCACATAGGTTATCTCGATCATATCACATAGATCATATAGATCATCTATCACATAGATCACATAGATCATCTATCACATAGATTCTTAAGAAAAAATTTATGAAAAAACAAAGCAATAATATTTCAATTAACAATGTCAGATCCATGTAAACCACAACTGTGTCTGATACAAAGTATGTTATCTATATTATAAGCTAACATAACACATAGTACTAATACATACAGATTGTCTTCATAAGAACAATTTTAATGAATCTAAATGTACAACATTAATCGATGAATTGTACAAATGTTGTTCAAATTTTTATCAAGAAAACCCAACATTAACAAAGACAACATGTTGCCCCAGTTTAAATTTATTACAATTAAAGATTAAACAGAGATCAACAGATAATACAGATGCAAAATTATATAAAGATTAAATTGAGAAAATGTCTGTAAAGAACCGCATAGCCAATATATATTATTTTTGAAATTTAATTTCAAAAATAACCAAAGGCACGACAAAACAAGGCTGGTAATTTCAGAGAATCTTTAAAATTCCTTAATATAAGACTATACCCGAGCACGTAAATAATAACCTAATAATCATTATAAGATCATTTAACTAATTTAAAAATGATCCGTGACTCTAATGGGTGTCTATTGGTTTAAAAAACATTGTTAAGGAAATAAAATTAAAATTTTTTAAAATTGAGGAATCGAATTTTATTTATATACGCGGGATTGGGGGTCGTGCACGGGAGGAGAATTTGACATTACATCTCAAGGGTTATATCTACATCTATATGATCTATATGATCTATATAGATTCTATATCATTCTATATGGCATTATTAATACAATTGACTATATCTACATGAGTTATCCTGTTGTATTTATTGTATTTGTAGTATCTTAGAGTACTTCAATAACAGTACCACTATCATTTATTATCATAATCTTTTGAATTTGGTAAATACCTTTTCAAATCTGAATCATCTAATAACCATAATGACAATTTCGAATTCGAAACACTTGACTTAACATCCTTTTCGAAAACCAGCACCAGTTGATCAATTTCAATTGGCTCTATACCCTTTTCATGCAATTGCTTTCTTAACATCAGTATATGAATTAACATCTTGAAATTATTCAATTCATTCTCTGATATAGTCTTATTAAGTAAATTTGAATCCTTTGTCTTAGTTTCGTCAACTACATTACGACATTTATTTGTTAATTTATGTAAATTAATTAATCCAATGGAGACTTCTCTATGTAATTTGAAATTTTTATCCATCTGATTTATAATTATATATGTCGAAGTACCTAGGATGCCTAAACTGATTATCGTCATGAACCATGTTAAATTTCGTGTATCATTATTTGGAGTGAATTGTGTGTGATTTTGATGTTGTTTCCAATCTTCGTGTGGTTTTGGTGGATCATTTAAATCTTTGAAAAAAGTTGGTGGTGTTACTAAAGACCGTTTGGATATATAATTTAAAGAATTCGATACATTATATCTAATCAATTTAATCATTATCGATTCAATCTATATATATATATATATATATCAATATATCAATATATCATATCATCATCATGTAAATTTTACAATTATCTTTTTCCTCATTTTAAATAAACAAATTTTTAATTATATATTAAATTTATCAGTTTATACATATTTAATGACCAGCTCTTCTTGATTCAGCAATGATTTTGTTCATCTCTTCAACCTTCTTCTTAGCTCTTAAATGAGTACCTAATCTCTTTTTAGCTAATTTCTTAGCTCTCTTTTCACCAGCATTTCTGATTAATTCAATAACTCTTCTTTCATATGGAGCTAAACCGGAAACTTCTCTAACGATACTTCTAACAAATTCAGCTCTCTTAGATAAAGCACCTTTTCTGTATGAAACTTTTGGAGCAACAGCTTTTGGAGTTACAATAAAACCTTTGTTTTGACCGGAAGCAATACCTGTTACATGTTAGTACTTATCTCTATATCTGTTTATATCTATCTATCTTCTTCTCTTATATGATTGATTCATGTATATTTTACATGTATTTATATGGTATTCATATCATTAAATTATTTCTAATATACTCCTTTGTCCTGATTTAAATCTTACAATAACTCTTTCAAAAACTCATAAATGATTCAAATAATACCATTCCAATGATCTCCAATTATGTTCACATCATATAGAAATCCAAATAGATACTCAGCATCAATACATACCTGACTTAGCCATTTTTGATTATATGTTATGTATAGGTTTTAATAAGTTATTACAATCTTAATATTTCAATTTAATTTTTTTTTCTTTGCGAAAGAAAAAATTGAGAAAAGAAAATTTTTGTTACACATTAGGCGAGGCACGTGACATTAGGGTTGCAAGACCTCTAGCACAGTAACATCATAACACCAGACAGAAGATAGATACATCCAGATAATCTAAATACACTTCGGTAATCTATTAATTATATACATGATTAATTAACTATTAACAGTGAAAAATCGATATCATTGGCTAATAATAATCGAGTCAATTCACTTACACTCTTAGGTTGATGTTCAACACTGAATTCCATCCATTTATATTCTTCAATATGATCTTTTCTTAAATTTTGATATAATAAATTCAATATCTTTTGCTTACCAACTTTGAACTTATATTTGATATTGTCTATCTCGACAACGTGATACACTTTATGTAATTCACCTTCGCTATCACGCACTCTAGGTACCGGCTTCTGTGATTGTATAAGTTTCTCCTTAGCCATCAAGACATCGTATTTCAATTTATAACCTCTTGGCCCCAACTCTTTCAAACGGGCACTTTTCTCTTTCAATAAATAATTATCCAACCCGCCTTCTTTCTTCAACGTCCTCAAAACGCGACCTGTCGTTTTCATCTTGATCGATTTCTGTAATGCTTCACTCCAAAGATGTTTACGGATCACGTTTACTTTCCATTTACGTGGCGTCTTATGCCCGTTCTCAGCGACTTTGTTCCCTGAGCCGAGGAATTGCCCGCCGTATAACCCGTGATTACTCTGTTTGTAATAATGAGATTCTCCATATTTGTATATCGGATATGTTGGTATGTTCTTAGGTATCTCAACGTTCCAAGGCTTGATATCACCGATTTGTAAATCTGGTTGCTTAGGGATACGTCTCTGGGTGACGAATCTGTATGTCCTTTGCACTGCTGCAGTGGTGGTGAATGTTCTCCTTATGATATTTGACATCCTTATTGATTGTATATAATTCAATATTCCTTCGATACAAATTTTTATTTTTTTCGTTTTTGATTTTTTGTCGAATTTTATCATTTAGATGTTAAGAGGGTGGATTAGTTAATTATACAAATACTACAATGAATTGTAATATGATACGATCTATATTATTATGATTTCGACTACTTATTATCTTATACAACTTCTATTATTTTAAACTATTATCATACTGTGATTAGATCTTACGGTTTTGCTAAATTAGGCAATTAGGGGCGTTACCCTTATACAAGATAACCCATAATGGTATAATGATACATTTGATTAACATTTCAAGAATTCCAATAACTTATCACGCCCCTTTAATTCAATTAATTTTTTCAAATATTTTAAATCATCAATTTCATCATCATTTATAGTGATATCATTAATTGATTCATTAAATTCCCTATCCAGTACATTTAAAAGATATTTAAATGAAAGATCTGAATCCACTGTAGGTTGATCATGGAATTCCGATATCGTGTCAACGAATTCTCTAGTGGATTCATCAATATGACTCAATTTCTTGATCTTTGAACTGTCGATAAAATCCAAAATTACTCCCTTTTCGGGGATCCTATATGTGATATTATTCATCGTGATAATTTTCTCTAATTCTTCACCTATAGGAGCACGTACTTGTCCATTTTCATAATATGAATTGAAATAATTCGGGGTAACTAATTGTACAATCTCAGTATCACCATCTAATTCATCTTCAGAGTCTTCAGTGTCTGGAATGATCTCTATATCTCCATTATTAATAAATCCTCTTGACATTGACACATCAACATAATTTTGTTTCTTATATCTTCTCTTCTTTTCAGGAATTAAATCCAGTACATGATTGGGACATTTCCATTTAGTTCCTAAGGTCTTCACTGAGGGTAATGGCGGTGAAACACAATCTAAATGCCATGATAAATCACAATATCCACATTTCGTGATAGGTTTTTCTAAACCTGATAAACCACATTTATAACATAATAATGGTTTACCATCTTTATCATATATATTCAAAGGATCGATTTCTTCTAATTTACCAACTTTTATCGGCTTAGAATTATTTATCACTGATGCATCTTGATATTCACCAGATGGTCCCGTTGAGACGTTTTCAAAAGTAGATTCACGTAATTTTTTAGGTAATTCGAATTTTCTTGGATTTCTTATCTCACATTGATTTAAAAGTTTGGAAAAGATACCAACATGATACTGTGGTACTTTTCTTCTTTTACTTAAACATTCATTACAATACCAATTACCTTCAGGTAAATTATCCTCATCCATTGGTGGGTCACAACATATGAAATGGAATGATTTTGGACATGCTTCACAACATAAGAAAATCCCAACACCACCACATGCAGAACAAAAATCTTCATTATCCTATATTTTTGTTAGTAAATTTGAGTTTTAGAGATTTTAATATATATTACTCACCCTTGTTGGATCATCATAATCGAATCCACCTCTTTTTATACCAGATAAATCAGCAGCTCCATACCCAAATGCATTACCTCTATTTTTCTTTGGACTTTTATAAAAGTTAGTAATTTGGTCCAATTAAATGCGAAAAAAATACAACTTCATAAATTTTTGCCTCTTTAATATAATCAAAATACATACGTTCTCTTAATTCTTTTCTTTATTTCGTCTTTCTTTAATTTATTTTGTTTCTTTGGCGTTGACGGCACTAATTCAATTTGATTATTATTTGTTGTTGATTTGATTTTCCTTTTTACAAAATTTTCACTCCCATTTTTCTTAATTGGAATTAATTTAAAATGATCATCAACTCTTTCTATACTATATTGAGTTAATTTCTCTGATTGTCCTGTTTGTAAATTCTGATAATATCTCTGTTTTAAAGGTTCTAATTGTTGTGATTCTAATTCATCATCTGAATCAATAAATTCTGTGGAATTTTGTTCATCATCAATATTTTCTAATTTAATTTGTAACGGTAAATTCTTCTTTTTAGATTTCTTTGTTGTCTTCTTTTTAGGCCAAAGTGATTCTTTCCTTATCTTCTTTGTTGGGAATGAACTTAATGGTAATCCCGTCACGGTTGGTGTTGGTTTAGCTAAAGGAGGTTCATCCCATTCATTATAATTTTGACGTGTCAATTGATCATTATTACTTTCTGATTGTAACTGCTTCTTTGCCAACAGTCTTTCTTCTCTTTCTTTAGCCAATTTTAAATCCATTTCATTTATCCTTGTTGAACGTCTATGCAGTATATGATCTTCAGTTGATGAATTAGTTGATTCACGTTCTCTTTCCAGTAATTCCGAAATGGGTGATATGACACCTGAAGTCACCGAGTATTCTGACTCTTGATCCATCTGTGAAGTTGTCATCATTGACTTTACCGGACTGGAGTTGTCAGTTTATTTGATATATTGTGATCTCTAAATGATGATAATTTGATAATTCTCCTTATTTTTGAATGTATTTTTTTTGATAAAAATTATGAGATTTGTAGTGGTAGTGTGTATATGAGTTGTTATAGTTATGTATATTATGATGTGATATAGTAAGTGACGGTACAAGAGTGATAGATGTTGTGTAGAGAGTGTGAAGTAGCCAATGAGATCCCTGTACCCACTGTTAACCCTTTGTTAATTGTGGTTTGTTTCTCGTTGATTTGTTTCGTTGTTTGGCGCTCGCTCATTCATTCTTTGAGATACCATGGGATACATACACAGATAAGATACACAGATAAGATACACATAAGACATCGTAGTACAACTATGAGTATGTTACAAGTCTGAGTATGACACTCTATGATAGTAGATACAATATGATACAGTGTAGTTAGATGATAGATACACTATGATATCATATAGGCTAAGTAATTGCATTAACCTCGTTTCATATACAGGCGAAGTGGTGTTATAACAGTAGCAGTACCGCTCCCAACACAGCAGCATCTCGTATCCAGTGTAGACCACCACCTAGTTAGGTCTCACCACCAGTATCGGAGAAGTACCACTTATCCAGATCAAGATCTTAACACCATATCTCAGCCCCGAACCCTGCACTAACAATAGGCAGTGCTTAAACATCAAACCAAAGATGGCTGGCACAAACGGCAACTAAGCACCAACAATAAGCAACATCTCAAACACCCACATAGAACAATAGTCCTTGCCTATATTTCCATCTTGTGTTAACCGAGCTCATCGTTCGCGTTTTTAACTATGAGGCGGCGCAGTTTACTCAATAACAGTTTTACTGTAATGCAAACTGGGGGATAATAACTGCGGACTCGTTTAATCTACAGTGAGATCTGTCGAGAGAGTATCACTATGGCTAGTCAATTAGGGATAGATCAGGGTTCAGCCGTTGTTTGAATTGGAATTTATATATAAGTAATTACAATTATCTCAAATCTCTTCTGAAATTAAAATCATTATCCCTATTCAATAAAAATATCAAATAATGTCGAATACACTTCTCTTCATAAGAGCAATCAACACCTCAACAGAGGATGAGCTCTACGCGGGCATGGTTCCTAACCTTTACTTCAACGCGATCATGGCCGTCGTGTTCGGTATCTTACTCATTTACAACGTCTTAATCACTATCACGCATAGACAATACTGGTTCGGAATATGTTTCACTATTCTGGGTATCATGGAGACCGCGGGTTTCATCGCTCGTTGTATCAGCCACGACGATTTAGACAATAAGAGTCTGTTCATCCTGCAATACTCGTGTCTTACCTTGGCTCCAGTGTTCACCATGGCTGGTATTTATTATCAATTGAGTAAATTAACTGTCATTTATGGTACTCATTTAGCAAGATTAAAACCAATTAAGTATAGTTATTTATTCATCGTCTTGGATATCATTGCATTCTTCGTTCAATCCGGTGGTGGTGGTATCGCCTCATCTGCTGATACTACAAAGGAGGAAAAATTAGGTGTCTACATCTTTCTCGGTGGATTAGGGTTCCAAGTATTCGGTATGACTGTGTTCTTCGTCTTCTGGGCCGACTTCTTATACAGCGTCTACGTCAGAGCCAAGAGACAACACCCAAATGTACGCAACATCGACGACTTGTACAACCCAAATTTCAGACATATCAGAAACCGTGTCGTTTTCAAATATTTTAATTTACTGATCACTATTCTGGTTATATGCGTCTACGTTAGATGTGTCTACAGAGTCGCTGAGATGTCCCAGGGATGGCACGGATCCATCTCCAAGAACGAGACTTATTTCATCGTCTTGGATCTGTTAATGATCTCTATTGCAACAGCTATCTTTGTACCATTCCACCCTGGGCTCGTCTTAGATGGAAGAAATACTACTATCGACGTTAAGAATCCAGGTAGTACCACCCCACAAGGCAGAGTTGAGATGACGAATAGAAGTGATGAAAGTGTCTCAAGTACTGAAGAATTCGCTTATCGTTCTAAAGTATAATTATTACTTTTATCTTTAAACATTTTTATTATCACTTTATTATCAATATTATGATCAGTTTAGCTTAATGTATTTGAATTTTTTGATATTAAATATCGTATGAATTACCTGATAACAGCTCTTCTTCATCTCTACTTATCTCGTTACCTTCTAACTGCGAAATACATTCATCAACAATTTTTCTTAATACCAAGTTATCCTTTTGTCTACCGGTGATACTCACAGAGTTCAAGACTTTATGAGGATAACTACCGATCTTTACATCTTTAACATCTTTGAAATCCTCAGTTAATTTAGTCAAGAAGGGCAGCAACAGTGACTCTCTCACATTTGTCGAGACGTAATAACTTACAAATTTCTCATTTGGATCTAATCTCGATTCTATCTGCGGATGAATACCCTGTGTAACCATCTTCTCGAATAATCTAGGTATACCGGGCAAGATACTCAACTTGTCTTCGATATTAACAATCGGAACCCACAAACCTGGTGCATAAAAGTATTTAACAATGTTGCCATGGGGTAAATTAACCATTTTCAAATTGGCATTCTTTTGCTCTTCGGTGAAACTGCTAATTAAATGACTGTACGTGTCGTACATCTTCAGCTTTGCCTCCTCATTGAGCACTAAGGGTAACCCGAACAGCTTAGCGATGGTCTCGTAGGTGATATCGTCATGGGTGGGCCCGATACCACCACTTGTGACGATGAGATCATACTTTTGACGGAACTCCTGCACTGTGCTAGTGATCTCGTCGGGTTCATCACCGATGATGGATACTTTCTCGAGTTTGATACCGTGGGAGAAACAGTATTTGCCGAAGAAACGTGAATTTGTGTCGTTGATCTTACTGTTTAATACTTCATCACCAATTATCTATGTGGATTTTGTTAGTTGAGTATGGTGGATTGAAGAGTTATAGTACATACGATACAGCCAGCTGTTTGGATTAGAGTGTGGGTGGATCTTAATTGTGAAATTCTCTTTATAGCGGGGATCATCTTGAATTGATTGTTAATGTTAAACTTTTTCTAAATGATTTGTACAATAATTTATACATTCATCAGTATAATATGATTTAGATAATTCAATGACAAATACAATACAACTACAGGATAAAACTCATATAGATATTTATTAAAATTAATTACCAAATTTTTCTTGAATCCAGTCATTTTGACCAAATTTATTTCTACAAAGTTCGATACAATAAAATTGTAATCTTAATACGAATATAGTTGTATCTTGATCGTACTCAGCACCTGAACTAATTCTCACCAAAGTACCGAAATTATAATCTTCAACTTTATCCTCGAACACTTTAAGGAACCGTCTCCATCTTTCCTTACCATCTTTGCTCTTCATGGCGTTTTCATCTATATGGTTAACATACTCTGGATCTTCAAACTCGGGGAAATGTTTAAATAATTCATCAAGAATTTCTTGATCATATTTAGTTAATTTCAATCTGCTGCCCGGGATCTTGCATAAGAGACCCCAATACGTCTCGGCTTGTTGCACAGCTTTCACAGCGAACTGCTTCTCGATATCTTCTGCATTCTCTGCAGTCTCGGCGTTGAATGTGGATGTCATGATGTGGATTTCGTAGTATCTACATCACTGGTATCTTTGAATTGACAAATTTTTTTTGTTTGAGAGATGGAGTTGGTACAAATGTGCACGACCCGTATGGATTTACTACTATTTATACTGTATATTATCGTATTAGAGACCGGAGTGTTATATAGTCTAGGTGAGTCGTTATCTCTGTATTCTATATCCTCATATGTCTATCTATAGTATATAATCACATAGTATCACGTATCTCACCAGTAATTGACAAATCGAACGCCAAAAAAGTAAAATCAAACATCACTGAAATTATTTATACTACAGCAATGCAATTCAAGGTATCTAGAAAGATTCTTCTATTGATTCTCGTCGTGGTGTTGATGGTGCAACTGTTGCTGGTCTACCAGTACACCACCCACGGCGGGTTGATCTCCGAGGATGTCATATTGAAATTTCAACCTTATTTACCCAAATTTGCAAAGATACAGTACCCATTTCTCACAAGTGATGGTCAATTAGATAGGAGTTTTTTCAAATTTAAGTATCATGTTAATATCACCAAGGAGGAGAAAGTCAAGTCGAATATGGACTTATATAGAAAAGTGTTAGCACAAGAAATAAGTGAACCTCAAGTGAAGAATTTACAAAGACCTACTGATTTGAACACAACGACATTAGCTAACGCGACGTTATTTTCACTTGTACGTAATTCAGAACTAGACGATATCATCCCAGTGATGAGACAAATCGAGATGAAATTCAACAATAAATTCCATTACCCCTGGAGTTTCATCAACGATGAGGAATTCACCGACCAATTCAAACAGGGCGTCAGGGCAATGACTAAATCACAAGTATTCTTCGAAACGATACCGAAACCACTCTGGGACAAGCCGCCATTCATCGACCCCGCTAGGCAGCAGCGTGGGATCAAGTTGCTCAAGGATAAAGGCGTCCAGTACCTGGACAAAGAGAGTTACCGAAACATGTGTCGATTCAATAGTGGTAATTTCTTCAATACTCCGTTAATGTCGAATTTCAAATGGTATTGGAGGATTGAACCAAAGACTAGGTATTTTTGTGATATCGACTACGACGTTTTCAAGTTCATGGAAGATAATGATAAGACATATGGATTTGTCATTAGCTTATTTGATAACGAAGACACAGTGAAGACATTATGGACTACGACTTTAGAGTTCTTGGAGAAGCATCCACAGTATATTCACCCTAAAGGTGCCTTTAACTGGATCTTGGAGGATTTGACTAACCCTGAACGTAATGCAAAGACTAAAGGTTACTCGACATGTCATTTCTGGTCGAATTTCGAGATTGCCAATTTAGATTTCTTCCGTTCTCAACTGTACCAAGACTGGTTCCGGCATCTTGACAAACAAGGCGGTTTTTACTATGAGAGATTCGGGGACCTGCCTGTGCACAGCTTGGGGTTATCGCTTTTCGAAGACCGGTCTAAGATCCACTGGTTTCGCGATATCGGGTACTCGCATTTCCCCTACATTAACTGTCCTAATAGTGATAAATGTGGTGGTTGCAAAGTAGGGCAGTTCTCACCGGAGGGGAACCATTTAGACCAGGAGAACTGTTTGCCGTCGTGGATCCAGTATGAGATGGATACCATGGATAAGATTAAGTACTGACTGTGTATTTATATAGTTACAATAAAATTGCTGATGATGACTTTAATGTTTTTATTTATATTGACAAAACGCGTTGTATTTTTAATTCTATTAAGAAAGATACAATATACAAAGATGTTTGAGAATATGAACGTGTTGATCGTAGAGTCACTGGCCTTGGACCACGACGAGTGTGAGAGACTCAGCCAGTTACTTCAAGCGAACCATGCACTGAAAGTTGATATCAAGACAGACAAATCAAAGAAATCAATTAAGAATGTATCTTCATATACGCATGTCATTGCCAATTCGGTGAGTTTCCCCGATTACGGCAATTTCGAATCGCTGATGATCCCCATCGTCACATCCCAGTGGCTTGACGCGTGTGAAGAGCTGCAAAAATTGGTCCCACTAAGACCCTATAACCCTGATCCTAAGTATTTTTTCAAAAGTTTAGTTATAACAGTATCTGATTTGCCACAGGGCGATAGAGAGATGATTTACGGCGGGGTGAGACTGTTAGGAGGACAGTACAGTGATCAGTTATTACTTACGACGACGCATTTGATCGCTGTGGACGGCACAGATGATTTGTGTTGTGTCGCTAGAGAGTGTAATGAGACTGGTGAGAGTGATATTAAGATCGTGTCACCGAGATGGATTGATGATTGTTTCAAATTGAGAAGAAAATTGAATGAGTCGAAGTATTTGCTCGATGCAGTGGAGGGAGATCAAGAGTTGGTGTTATCAGATTTAGATGTAAGGAAAAGTCACACAGATTATGATGTGATCAGTGAAGATTTCTTGAAAGATATTAAATTTTATATAGGGAAAGATTTGCAGTTGAGTGCTGAGACTCAGCAAACTATTGAGACGATGCTCACGAATTCTGGTGGTATCATAGTCAAATCATTAGACGATGCCACACTGTATGTGGGGAAATATCGTGATGGAGACGAATATTTAACAGCATCAAGAAACGGTATCAACGTTGGTAATTTGAACTGGATCTATTACATGATCCTGAACCAAATTTGGGTGATACCTACATTGAAATTACTCCATTACCCCTACGTTCGTGGCGGGTTACCTGGATTTGATAAGTTCGTTATCGGAGTGACAAATTACACCGGTGATGGACGATTTTATTTAGAGAATTTGATTAGTGCGATGGGAGGTGTTTTTACTAAGAATTTGAAGATGTTGAATACGCATTTAATTTGTGCTAAACCTGTGGGGAAGAAATATGAGCTGCTGAAACAGTGGCAGCTGCTGAATGGGATTAAAGTAGTTAATCATCTTTGGTTGGAGGAGAGTTACAGGAAGTGGAAGATATTGGATGAAGAGTTCCCGAAGTATGGGCATTTGCCTAAGAATGTCAACCTTGGTGAGATATTGGGTGGGACTAGTTTGGATGAAAGTGTGTTGAGACAGTTTTGGAGGGATAATGATGGTGGTGAGGTTGTGTGTGATAGTTTGAATGAATTGTCAGAGTTGGGTGATAAGAGAGTGGGTATTGAAGATGATAAACTTGTCAAAAGAATGAAGTTGGGAAATGAAGGGACAGAAGAGAAAGTGGAAAAAGAAGATAGAAAAGAGAAAGTGGAAAAAGAAGAGGAGTTAGAAGAAAAGGACGAACAGAAAGAGGAAAAGAAAGAAGAGATAGAGGATAAAGAAGAGGATAAAGAGAATATAGCGGATAAAGTTGATACGGTAAAGAAAGTTATCTTAGCTGAGAAATCCCATCCAAAGAGGAATGCTAAATTAAAAGCAGCGATTAAATTACATTCAGATATGGAAGATCTTAACGTTTACCAAAACCAGACCCACACTAGAAGTAAAATCAATTATCAAATTCAATGTATTGTCACTGGATGTGAGAATGATATTGAATTGAATGAAGAAAATTTAGATAAATTATCAAATTTAGGTATAAGTGTGGTACAAGATTTTGACAAGATTGATAATTCAGGTAAATTAGTCTTAGTCGCTCCTAGGATATTAAGAACTGAGAAATTCCTAAGTGCATTACTGTTATCATTAGATTATATCTTGATCCCAAAGTTCTTAACCACTGCTATACTCAACCCGGAAACGCGATTAAAATTAGATGAATTTACCATACAAGACGCGTTAGATTATACTGATTTAAAATTGCAAGAGATTTGGTCTGAACCACAACTGTTCAAGATTGACAAATTAATTGAACAAAGGACCCCAGTTTTCCAAGATTTGCAAATAGTTATATTCAGCACTGCACTGGATTTACTGAAAAATTCACTGTATTTAAGAATCATACAGAGACATGGTTGTAAAGATTGTAAAATAGTACAAAAGATGAATGAATTAGACACGGTATCCGACACAGCTAAGATACTAAGTAAAAAAAAACTCGGTAAGAAATATACAAGACAAGTAGTGGACTATGATTGGGTAGTGCAAAAGATTATGTTGGAGATAGAATAAGCATAGATAAGTACCGCCTACCCACACCCCACATCATCACTATAGATATCTAGATCTATAGATATACAGATATACTGGGATGAGATATCGTGGGCACAGAATAAGCATTAAATGTATAATCAGAATATCTATCAATATAATCCGAAACCTCCATCTTAAATCATAGAATCGAATTGCATTTGGAAAATTTAGGAAAAGGTGGTCCTTGTAAGAGAGGTGCTCAGTAGTGTCCCATTAGCAGAGGTCTCCATTTGTAATTGCCACAACTGCCGTTTCGGGATTACACTCTATATCCATACACCGTATCGTAAATGATATGGTCTACGATATGACATTGCTTGAGCTACACAGAGTGTACTGTGTAGAGTGCACTATCATGTAGACTATAATACTGTATAGTATAACACAACACGGTGCAGTGTCCTGTGTAATCATAGAGTGTATAGCACACAGAGCCCCCCCCCTAACGGGAGAGGTGGACGAACAAAAAGCGCAAAGAACAACAAATTCATTAAGAAATTCTGTGATATAAAATCAACAACTATCCACTTTAATTACTGTTAACATATACAACTTCTTTTAAAGATAAATATTGTCAAATTGATCTAATTCATATATATCTATATATTTATATTTCAATTTAATTCTACATATTAATTATATTAATCATGAGTGAACCAAAGTAAGTATTATGTTATTATTACGGTATTACTATACAGCTATACGGGTGGCAATAAATTTGTTTTTTGAGTGAAATTGATTTCAATACTGCAATTGATATTTTAATTCAATTACATGTGTTATGAGGGGTATATCATACTTTACTATATATACTTGTATTATACTTGTATTGCACTTATAGTTTTGTCATAGTATTATACATTATGTCTTTAAAACTGCTACAAAGATTAAATTTACTTGTCCCCATATTGCCAAAGTGCGTTGTACTATACATTTAAGGGATTGCCCATATACTAACTGTACGATATAGAGGTGATATTGGACTTATCGGTTTGGCCGTTATGGGTCAAAACTTGGTTTTAAACATTGCTGACCACGGTTTTACCGCTGTCGCTTATAACAGAACCGTTTCAAAAGTTGATCATTTCTTAGAAAATGAAGCTAAGGGTAAATCAATCTTGGGTGCCCACTCTGTTCTGGAATTATGTGCTCAATTAAAGAGACCAAGAAGAGTTATCTTGTTAGTTAAAGCCGGTGACGCTGTCGACAACTTTATCGAACAATTATTACCTCATATGGAAAAGGGTGATATCATTATTGATGGTGGTAACTCACATTTCCCAGATTCAAATAGAAGATTCGACTACTTGAAGGAAAAGGGAATTCTCTTTGTTGGTTCAGGTGTCTCTGGTGGTGAAGAAGGTGCTAGATATGGTCCTTCATTAATGCCAGGTGGTAACGCCGAAGCTTGGCCACATATTAAAGATATTTTCCAATCAATCTCTGCTAAAGCCGATGGTGAACCATGTTGTGATTGGGTTGGTCCAGCAGGTGCCGGTCACTATGTCAAGATGGTACATAACGGTATCGAATATGGTGATATGCAATTGATTAGTGAAGCTTATGATTTATTAAAGAGAGTTGGTGGTTTCGAAGATAAAGAAATCTCTGAAATCTTTGGTAAATGGAATAAAGGTGTCTTAGATTCTTTCTTGATTGAAATTTCAAGAGATATCTTGGCTTATAACGATACCGATGGTAAACCAATAGTTGAAAAAATCTTGGATACCGCTGGTCAAAAGGGTACTGGTAAATGGACTGCTATTAACGCTTTAGATTTAGGTATGCCAGTTACTTTAATTGGTGAAGCCGTCTTTGCTCGTTGTTTATCAGCTATTAAACCAGAACGTGTTAGAGCTTCTAAGACTTTAACTGGTCCAACTATTTCAAAAGATTCAATCAAAGATAAACAAAAATTCGTTGATGATTTAGAACAAGCTTTATATGCTTCCAAGATTATCTCTTATGCTCAAGGTTTCATGTTAATTAGAGAAGCCGCTAAGGAATATAAATGGGATTTGAATTTCCCTTCAATTGCCTTAATGTGGAGAGGTGGTTGTATTATCAGATCTGTTTTCTTGGGTGAAATTACCAAAGCTTACAGAGAAAATCCAGATTTAGAAAATTTATTATTCCACCCATTCTTTAAAGATGCCGTTTCAAAAGCACAAGAAGGTTGGAGATCAACTATTGTTGAAGCCGTTAAAGCTGGTATCCCATCACCAGCTTTCACTACTGCTTTATCATTCTACGATGGTTACAGATCAGAACAATTACCAGCTAACTTGTTACAAGCTCAAAGAGATTATTTCGGTGCTCATACTTTCCAAGTATTACCAGAAGCTGAAAATGATCATTTGAAAGTTGGTGAATGGATTCATATTAACTGGACCGGTCATGGTGGTAACGTTTCTGCTTCTACTTATGATGCTTAAATTGTTTAATTTTAGTATTTCTATTAATAATATAACAATTTTCTTTATCTTTTAATGTAATTATCATCTCGGTAATCGAATTAATTCACTTAAATCCGCGGAGAAAATGGAGTTAATTTAATTGTAAACGAAATATATCCGAATTAAATGGTGGTGTGGAGAACAACAACTCTTATTCTATAAATATAATCATATATATTACATAATTAATAATCCAATTGCAACCAAAAATTGAAATTAAAAAATTTTAATTTGTAAATCCTACAAGAAGCAATCAATTTATATATTTATAAACAAATTAGTTACAGATAAAATAACGATGTCATCTTGTTGTTTACCATACTCAATTCACGAAGGCACACCAACTGGAGTTTACAAATCCATTTACCGTCTTGACTCATACATCACCGGTTCAGAGACATCACCAAAGATTGTAATTCTCCTCTGTGATATCTACGGCCCAAAATTCAAGAACTTGCAATTGATAGCTGACGCGTTTGCGAAGGAGGGTTACTACTGTCTCTGTCCTGACATTCTCGGTGGCGAGGCCCTGGATGTGAAGTGGACTTCTGATCAATTGATGCTGTTTTTAAAACCGAGATTACCTCCAGTCACAAACCCAATTGTGCACGAGTATTTCACCAATGTTCGTGAAGCGTTGAAACCGAAATTCCTTGGTACTATTGGGTACTGTTTCGGTGGGAAATTCTCTATCTTAGAAGTAGGTAAGGACGGGTTACTGGATGCCGCCGCTGTAGCACACCCTTCATTGACGGAGGAGGAAGATTTCCTTAACGTTACGAAGCCATTACTTATCAATGCATCACAAATTGATAATTTCACTCCAGAGAAGAGACACGCCGCTGAGCTGGCACTTATCAAGTCAGGGGCCACTTTCCAATTCAATTTACACGGTGGTGTCAGTCACGGGTTTGCGGTAAAAGGTGATTACTCGGATGAGAACGTCGAGTACGCTGCTAATAGAACTTTAAGTGATCAAATTGCTTGGTTTAATAGATTTTCTAAATAAATTATATCTTACTCAATCATATCATTTGACGATTTTTCTAATTCCCAATCTTCGTAGATTACCTCATCCTTCAGTGCATCGTTGACTTCTTGTAATACTATACTGTGTGCTCTATGAGCAGGCAAGCCCTTAGCGAACAACTTATCTATGTCTTCTAATGGGATACCTTTCGTCTCAGGCACGAGGAAGTACACGAACGGGATAGTGATCACGGTGATCAGGGCAAAGAAGAAATAAATCCCGTACAGCATCGTGGTGATCATATTGGTGGTGAATCTCGACATGATGAACACACCGACCCATAAGGCACACGAGTTGACCAGCTGGGTGAACGCTCTGTAACCTAAATTGAACACTTCCGCACCGTATATATAGGGGTTCCCTGACCAGCCAATGATGAAGAAGAAGTTCCAGACGTATACAAGCCCAATTGCCGCTCTGCCTGCTGCTGGGTTGGATGGCACGGTAGTAGTGGGGTCTTGCAATTTCAGGTACGCCCCGATGTACCAGAAACAGACCATGCATACACTCGAAGTGATCATCATCGTCTTACGTCTGCCCAAGTTGTCCACTATGAAGGCGATCCATACTTGAGTAGCGACAAATTTCACAACACCGAACATACCAGTAGAGAACAACGTCGTGTTTGTACCTTTCACACCAAGACTCTCGAAGATTCTTGGAGAGTAGTAATTCAACGATTGGACACCCATGAAACTTTGAAATAAAAATAAGAGACAAGTTATACATAATCTCTTAATCAAGTCGATACTTTTACAAACCCCCCAAATCGGATCAGCGATCCCCAAACCGACATTAACTCTCTGATCCTCGATCGATTCTTTAATCTTTGTCAATTCGTACTGGAAATACTCATCATCACGACTCAACTGCCTTAACCACTCCATATTCCTCAACCCCTGCTCTTCCCTTTTAGACACAAAACACCAACGTGGACTCTCTCTCAAGATCAATGCACCAGCCAGGAACAACGTCGCTGGCACTAATTGCATCAGAAATGGAATCAACCATTGCGCTCTGCATAGCGGCATGTTCCTATTGACTCCATAGTTGATCCAAAATCCGCACATGTCACCAACACGCCAGACTAACTCGTACATACCAGAGACTTGGCCTCTTATCGACGGTGGACTCACTTCCGCGATGTATATGGGGACGATATTAGTGGTCATCCCGGCACCTAACCCTGACACTATACGGCCGACGTACATTGGAGCTAGACCACGTGATTGCGAGCTGATCATTATCACAATAGACCCGATAAGAATCAACATTGACGCAACCATAAGCCCCTTTTTACGTCCATAGTAATGAGCAACAGGGTATGATATGAATGAGCCAAAGAAACAACCACCATGGAACGTGGAAACGACATTTGCAGAGATGTAACTTGCATGAGCAGCAGAACTGTGATCCAAGCCGAACTCCCTTTTGAAAGCGTCTAAGGCGATAGTACCACCTACGAACCCATTATCGTAACCGATAACTAAACCTGCAGTCAGTGCCACGAGTGCAGTACACCAAATACGCCAATTATAAATTATCTGAGGTGTTTCCCTTTCCTCGGTCTTGTGTATTTTGAAAACACTAGCGAAAACAGATTTGATACTTAATTTCATCTTTGTGGCTATTTGACTATATGATTATGAATCTCATTGAGAATACAGAGGGGAGACCCTGACTTATATCAAATTGACATAAGGCTATCGCTTTAACATTGTCACGAAATGTGGAGTAATTCCTCTTTGGGACCGTATCTGTTGTAAATACACGACCGTACTGTGTAAAACCCTGTTTATCTTTGTTATTCTCATGGGAGTGACCGCCTTATGACAAGATTAACCCTGAGGAGACTGCATTGATTATTAATAGCCTCACCTGAGTTGAAGTGGGTTAATTTGTTGTTGTATAGTGTACAGTAGTAATTAGTATGCGCTTAAGCAATAGAGCAATCAAATGAAAAGCTTGTCATTTTATTGCAAGTATAAAGACATACTGGATATATTGGAGTATACTGATAATATTTTCTATATAGCTATATAGCCTACAAGGATGACATTGAGTGCACATTTAGATAGTGAGAGTTTAGAGTCCACTATAATCCACAAACACCAGGGTCTCATTCACAAATATCTCAATGCCAAGAACTGTCATAACAAAGCCCAACGTGAAGAATTACAAGTATCAAATAATTTGGCTGCTTATACGTTATCTGACATTGATCTCAGTTTGAAATATAAGATCTCGGAACATGGTATATCTCCGGAGATCGCGTACCAGTCAATCCATGATGAATTGAATCTTGATGGTAATCCTACTTTGAATTTAGCTAGTTTTGTGAACACTTTCGCTGATGATCCGATACTGAATAAATTGATACAAGAGAACCTTACAAAGAACCTAGCCGACAATGACGAGTACCCTATCATGTTAGAGATGCAACAACGTTGTATCTCGATATTAGCTGACTTATGGCATGCCCCTAAAATTGACGGGAAGACTCTGGCTATCGGTACAGCATGCACAGGTTCTTCGGAAGCGGTAATGTTAGGTGGATTAGCATTGAAGAAATTGTGGCAACTGAAAATGAAACTGCTGGGAAAGGATACTAGTAATCCGAATATCTTAATGTCAAGTTGTTGTCAAGTCGCCTTGGAGAAATTCTCACGTTATTTCGATGTAGAACCAAGGATTATCCCCGTTGATCCAGAGAATGATTACGTTATTGATCTTGCACTGATCAGGGAGAATCTCGATGAGAACACGATCGGTATTTACGTTATTGTCGGCAGCACGTACACTGGTGCCTTTGAGCAAGTTGATGTCATTAGTGATATCTTAGACAAATACGAACTCGATACCGGGATCAGTATCCCCATTCACGTCGATGGTGCTTCAGGTGCCATGATTGCCCCCTTCATCTACCCTGATTTCAAATGGGATTTCCGTAATGAGAGAGTCCACTCCATTAACACTTCGGGGCATAAATTCGGCTTGGTCACCGCTGGGTTAGGTTGGGTCGTTTGGCGTGAACGTGGGTTATTACCACAGGAATTGAAATTCGAATTGAGGTACCTTGGTGGCACTGAGGAGAGTTTTAATTTGAATTTCTCTAGACCGGGGTTTCAAGTTATTCATCAGTATTATAATTTCATCCATTTAGGATTCTCTGGTTATAGACAATTATTCGATTCCTCCATTATCAATGCCAGATTACTTTCGAATTTCTTAGAAGAGAGTGGTTATTACACTTGTATCTCGAATATCCATAGACAGAAGGACCCCGAGGAGCTGAATGTGGAATTCTCACAACACGATAAATTCTCTTCATCGCTACCTGTGGTTTCATTCCAATTCTCTGAGAAATTCACCCAAGAGTTTCCTGAGATCCCACAATCGGTTATAGCATTATTGTTAAGAAATCGTGGATTCATTGTCCCTAATTACCCATTACCACACTCCAACACTAAGCCAAGACCTAATAATGAGATCTTAAGAGTCGTAGTACGTTACAATTTAACATTACAATTACTAAACAAGTTAATGGCGGATATCTTGGAGATCACCGAGTTACTCATGCAATCCACCAGATTGGCTCGTGAGAGTATCGCCAGCATTAAGGAATCTAATTTTAACGATGCACAGAAGACTGATTTAGTTTATAACATGTTATTATCCATCGCTAGTGAAGGTGACGAGAAGATCATGGAGATGAAACGGGTCTCTGGTACGCTGAAACGTTATAAGCACCATGAGGGACACAAAGACCATCATCATAAATCGTATAGAGGTGCTTGTTAGTAAATCAATTGATAAATCGATGAGATGAAAAATTTTTATAATTTTTTTTTTTTTTTTTCACTTTGTAGATAACTAAGAAGAGATATCATTAAATAAATAGATGTCATTCCATAACATCTCAGTGATCTTACCGATCTTAGAGAGCCCTCAGCTGGGCAATTTAGAGCTTGTCATATCTGAATTATACAAGAATTCTAATTTGCTCAGCTCTTCAGATCGTGAACATGTCTGTGGGAGACTTAACAATTTATTGAAAAGTTATCACCCGTATAACAATTTCTTTGCAGTGAAGCTGATTCACGTGTTATTATTCGATCCTCAGGTGTTGTCACTGCACGGGTCCCAGTTCTTCATTAGTCTCATCAAATTGATATCGAATATTAACAGTTTCAACGATAATAGTAAATTAGTGCCCATAGTTTTGAAATCATCTTTAGAATGTGTTCAACACTTGTTGGCACAGACTAGAGGTAAGCCGGAGTTGACTAGAGATATCGTGACGCCAAATTTACCATCATTGATCGGTGCTGTGGTGAAACTGATAGATATTGACCCGTTAATGAGTGTTCAGTTGCTTTTACAACTAATTCAATCGAATACTACAACTTTTAGACCATTTGGTGCTAAATTTGAAAAGAGATTGTTAAGTTTACTTAAGAATTCATCATCGATGTCACAGCCATTACAGAGACTGGTATGTGACTCGTTCCTGTTGTGTCAATACATATTACATCAAAAGAACAATAACGATTCATTTAATAAATTTTGTCATGACTTGATTTCACAATTCAAATCCGTATTGGAAATTTATAAACTGTTCATTGACGTTGAAGATTCTGGAGATTTGTTCGATAAGTTGTCGCATTTGCCATCACTGACTGAGACGTCCATTTTGGATCCTTTGAATATCGACTCGAATTCTCCACGTTCCATTTTCACTATTAATGAGAGATTAGCTATATTGACAGAGATCTTGATTTCCACTTTTAGTATTAATCATAGTTTCAAGTACCCCTTAGGTGCAGTCGTGTTGATCCAAGAGACGCTATTGTCTTTCAATTTGAATTTCGTTCATTTGAAACTGGAATTCAGATTCATCGATTTGAAAACAACACTTTTGGAATCAATTTTGCAAGTACAACAATTAGGTGTCCACCTCTTGACCCATATTCTCCCACTGATGTCCAATGAGATCTTGCCTCATTTCAACTCATTGATCTCTAGTTTAGAATACAGTATCCCTGTGGGCAAACTGGGTATCATCGACAAACAAGCAATATTTCGCGATGAAGACATCATCTGTGACATCCTCGCCAACGCCACAAGTTTGATCTCAATGGTTGTGCATTACACGGATTATCCAATGTTAACTAAATTGATCGAGGCAAGTTTTGTATTGATAGAGCCTAGAACTCCACCGGTTACTGAACAGCAGGTGCAATCTAAGAAGAACAAGAAGAAACTGAAATCGCAAACCACGTTAAGTGATTTGATCAGTCATGGTGGATTGTTCATTAAGGAAGTCCCAATAAGAACTAAACGTGTCTTGAATAACTTTTATGAAAAGTTGATTGTTAATGTTAATTTACCACTGACTAAGAAGACCCAGATTGTCAGATACGTCTTGAAAGAGTTATTATTAAACCAGAAGCAATCCGACCTGACTTTGAAATCGTTATTGAAGCTGATATTGATGAACCCAACACTGGACTCAGTCAACGTCTTACCATTCGTAACCCAGATCTTGGCTGATGACGATGAGATGTTGAGTTTATTTATCAACCCGCGTTTACCTCCATTACCACAGACAGTTAACATCGTTGAAGAAGTTGAAGAAGACGAAGAGGAGGAGGAAGTCGAGGAGATGGAAGTTGAAGAGATTGTATTGAAGAAGAGAAAGTTAAGCGAGGAAGTTGTATTGCCTGTTGTTGAAGAGGTTGTTGTTGAAACGAAGCATGAGGATAAGATCTTTACTAAACCTACTAATGAAGTTAAACTACAACAAGACGTTATCATGACAACTCCGTCTGAGCCAGTAGCAGTACCTGTTTCAGTACCAGTACTGCTGCCTGTACTGCCACTGGAAGAAAGCGATGATGAATCCGATATTGAAATCCCAGATATCGAAGTCTCATCCGATGAAGAATAAACTACAATCCCAAATATAGAATGAATGTTAGAATCATATATAAAATACAAATAAATAAAACTCCAATTAAAATAAATAAATAAAATTAGTCATTGACACATTAAGAAGACGTATAAGGCGGAGGAGGCACATGGCCTGCACCTGTCGCTGGCGGCGATAGCCTTGAGTTACCGTAATTGAAACCAGTGAGTAATGTGGCAGGGTACTTCCCCAGCATCGGGAACTGCGTCTTCAAAGGTGAGTTCAAATACTGTTGTCTGTGGTTATTCAATTGTTGTAGTTCGAAACGGATGTTTAACGATTGTGGGATCGGATGTCTTAGCACGTCATGATGATATTGCTTTATCGGTGTGATGGAGTCTACTACCACTGTGGAGGCGTCACTTTCGTCAATGGAATCTTCTATTGTCATCATTGATAAGTCCATGGATTTCGACGGAGTCAGTGGTTGTGTTGATGTCGTCGTAGTTGAAACGCTAGATCTTATTGGTGATTTAGATTTGGTCTTGCCATGACGACCACCTAATTTGATTTTCCTCCTCGATACTTTGATATTCTTGTAATTATTCATATTATCAATCAAATTCTCCAATACTTCATCAGTTAATTGATCATTCTTATGTAATGTGAATTTACAAATTTGTGATTTATATTTATTTTCTAATAATTTCAAAGCAGTCTTATTCATTATATTAGAATCGAATCTATTTTCATTTAATGCGAGTGATTGACACGAAGCACTTAATCTTGATAAGATCATTAAATTCTTTGTACTCATCTCTTGATTTTCATCATCAAGATCTTTGAATAATACTTTCTTTTCTTCTAATAATTTTTCTTGTAATTTCTTATGAATATCTTCAATATTATTAGTCAGTGATACATAATTTAAACTTAATTCATATAACAAAGAAGGTAAGATATCCTTAATGATATCTTTAATTTGAGTTTCAATTTTCTTTTGTAAGAAATCTTTCAAAGGGTTAATATTATCAAATGATGAATTAATGACAATTTTCTCCAATGGTTCATTTCTGAAAACCAAGGTTAAACCTTTTGTCTTACTGAAAACGATAATGATAATTGAGTTAATCTTTATCTGAGATAATTGTAAATTCAAAGGTATGGAGAATGAATCATTTGACATGACAAATTTTGGTGAAATAAAATTTGTCATTTCCAGTCCGTAGATATCCTTTGTATTATTTGTGTATATATTTATCGGATTAGCCTCCACCGTGGTTTTCAAATTCAAACGGGCATCACCATCGTAATCTAATTTGAATATACCTCTGAAAGACTGTTTTGTAAGTTCACCAATCTCCAATATCTCAAAATTTGGTTGCTGATTACCAAATTCTAAATTAAGGATCTGAATCTGTGAAGTGAGGATATTTGATTTCCCACTGTTTAGAGCGTTATTCAAAAGATCTGTGGTCATCGACGACAAATCATTCCGTGTCTGAGACCAGTTGATATTGAATGACATTGTCTATATATATCTGATACTATCCAATACCTTCTCTGTCTATCTCTATCTAATCCAATAACTTCAATAACTTGATTGAATGATTCAAAATTTGTTTTGCTTTTGTGTGAGGAATTACCCTTTTGGGACGGATTGATACCCAGGGACACGACCATGATCTATTACCATTTATAGTATGATTTAAATGATATAATTGACCTTCATGAGTGGTGTAAGTGTATATAGAGTGTATATGTGATATTCCCCTGTCCATAAGACACCTCTATGACCTTTCAAAGTGTATTTAGAGTCCATTCCCCACATAAAGACAATTCTTGATTTGAAAAGCGCAAACTTGGTCATCAACTCGTTAACCAAGGAGACAAGAGTGACAAGTTAACAGAAAATGCCAGTGTATACAGTGTCACACGTCGACAATATCAGGATATGTGTGGTGATGGTGGGTCTACCACTGAGAGGCAAATCGCTCATGTCTCAGAAGATTGTCCGGTACTTGAGTTGGCTTTCCATCAAGGCGAAGAACTTCAATGTGGGTTCATATAGGAGACAACTGGATTCACATCCGACAGCGGATTTCTTCGACTATAGTAATGAGGAAGGATTGAAGAGACGGAATCACGCTTTGGAGATGGCCGTGCTGGATATGTTGAATTGGTTTGATCTGGAGAATGGGAGTGTTGGGATATTAGATGCTACTAATTCCACAAGGGATAGGCGTTCAAATATATTGGAGATACTAAGATCAAATAAGATCGAGCCAATGTTCTTGGAGAGTTATTGTGAAAATTACGATATAATAATGAATAATATCCTTGATGTGAAGACCACGTCACCTGATTATGAAGGTATGAACCCTGATTTCGCTGTCGCAGATTTCGAGAAAAGGATCGCTAAATATGAAGAAGTTTATCAACCATTGACAATGTCTCATGATAGTGAATTAACATTTGTCAAGTTAATTGATGTTAACTCTCAAGTGATTATCAATAAAATTCAAACTTACCTTGAAAGTAGAATTGTTTATTTTGTTATGAATTTACATATTAAACCTAGATCACTTTGGCTTTCACGTCATGGAGAGTCTATCTATAATTTGGAAGGGAAGATAGGTGGTGATAGCGATTTAAGTGAACGCGGATTCCGTTATGCTCTGAAATTACCAGAGTTAGTATCAAAATATATACCAGATAATGAAAATTTAGAAGTTTGGACTTCAACGTTAAAGAGAACACAACAAACTGCTCAACATTTGCCGCACCCGAAGAAGCTGTGGAAACTGCTTGATGAATTGGATGCTGGGGCATGTGATGGACTCACATACGAGGAAATTGAAGAAAATTTTCCCGATGATTTCAAACTGAGAGATGAAGATAAATTCGAATACAGGTATCGTGGTGGAGAATCATATCGTGATGTCATTATAAGATTAGAACCTATCATTATGGAATTAGAAAACCAGGAAAATATCTTAATCATTACACATCAACTGGTATTACGGTGTCTATATGCTTATTTCATGGGTATCCCACAGGAAGAAAGTCCATGGATGAAAATCCCCTTACACACATTAATCAGACTCGACCCTAGACTGTTCAAGACTACAGTGACGATGATCAAGGCGGACATCCCCGCCGTGAGCACGTATAAGCAAAAGGGTACCGCTAAATTAGGTGAAGGTGATATAGCAAAGAATAATATCACAGGTAATGTTATAACGTGACGATATATACAAATATATTAAATAAATTTAAAACTAAAGTTAAAAATAGGTTCAACTCTGCTTACAACCTTCTTGTAATTGCTTCTCGAGATCCTCAGGTATTTCATCATTACTGAATTCCTGATTATTACCACCGGTGAATCCAGGTATACTGCCCAACTCACTATTCATTATCTCTTCTGGAGGCATTCCCAAGTCTTGCAACTTCTCTAATTTGTCATTAATATACGTAGCATCTGTCTTCGGGTCATAACTGGGGTCTTCAAATTTTAAAATTATCTCATGTATGAATTTATATTGCTTTGTGTAATTTTCATGTTCCGAGTCAGGTATCACTGATTTCTTCTCCTCTAACCACAGTGGGAACTTGCCATGCAAGTCCTTAAGAGGCTCATACAAGACACTTTTAGAAGTTAATTGTGTTAACATCTCCATCAAGACATCCCCTATCCCACCACTAGGAGTATCTGACTCGTCAAGGTCAAGATCACCCAATTGTGACAATAATTGACTTATCGGGTCATCCAGCGACTGCTGCTGCTCTTGCTTGATCTGTTTATCCACATTTTCCCCGGAGTTCTTTAACCTATTTATCGTATCACTCATTATATCTTCGAAATTTTTATTTTGTGGTGTGTCCAGTGCTGGATTAGTGGTACTTTGTTGACCTTGTTGTAATTCTTGGACAAATTCATTCAATTGTGATGCCAATTGCGGATCCAGATCTCCTATCTCTTGCATCATCTTATTAAAATCATCTTCTAAATTACTCTCGGTTGCTATTACTGGATCTGTGTCGTTCCCCAGTGGTTCTTCCACCAAGGTCAGTGACTCGATCCCTGATCCGGGAGGTTTACTCAACACTTCATCTTCTAACTCATCGAGCAAACTGTCCAAATCGTCCAAATCGTCAACTGGTGTATGTGATATACTTTCACTTGTCATCTTGTGATCAACTACTTCAATAACTTTAAGAATCTCGTTGAAGAATTTAAAAAAAAAATTTAACAATTCTGAAAATTTAAAGAGATACAATAACAGTTGATAATTATTGATAGAGATAGATATATTGAAGTGTAATTTGATATAAAGCATTATCACATCATGTCAAGTCTTTGCAAAAATCGTCTTCAAGAAGAAAGGTACGTTATATTGAGTATAATTTTCTAATATATACAACTACTAACAGCTACCCATAGGAGACAATGGAGGAAAGATCATCCATTTGCATTCTATGCTAAACCAATGAAATCATCAGATGGGTCGTTGGATTTACAAACATGGACCGCTGGTATACCAGGTAAGCCCAACACGCTATGGGCCGATGGCGTATACCCCTTGACTATCACATTCCCCGATGACTACCCTTCCAAACCACCAAAAGTACGGTTCCCCAAGGGGTTTTACCATCCTAACGTGTACCCTTCGGGCACGATATGTCTCTCTATTCTCAACGAGGAGGAAGATTGGAGACCGGCGATCACGTTGAAGCAGATCGTGTTGGGTGTGCAGGAGTTGTTGGATAGTCCTAATCCGGATTCTCCAGCTCAAGAACCAGCGTGGAGAGCGTTTGGGAAGAACAGAACTGACTATGATAAGAAGATTAAAGAGCAAGCTATTAAGTATGGTGCGAGCGCTAATTGATTAAATAATTTTGTATTACTATATATATATATATATTCTATTGCTTTTCTATAATTCATTTTCCTTGTATTCGATAAATCTATTCAATGTATCCAAGACGTTCAACAGTTGCTCACGTAATTGTGGGTTCTTGTTTTTGTCAACTTTCTTGAACACAGGTCTTAATTCTGTCTCTAAATGGCGTAATTTCCCATTATAATTGTTCCCCACGTATATGGTATCGTAATTAAATTCTTTATCGGAAAATATTTCAAACATTACCGCTATTGACTCGGTGATTATCATTTGGAAAAGGTATGCCAGTTTCAATGCTTTGATTTCAGTGTTGTCGGTGTCGGTGTTGATTATATTGATTGAATTGTTGATTAAATTGAATAAATGTTCACTTATAAGTGATGTTATTTCTAATTGTGATTGAATACTGGCAATACTTGCTAAGAATTGAATTAAACTTATGAAATAATTTTGCAATAATTCTGGTTCTTTGATAATATCAATCACGGTATTTGACTTAGTTAAGATGATATTTATTTGCTCCACACTGATTTGTCCATGTAATGTCTGATCCAACGATTTCGCTATAACCCATAACAATTTCAAATAATCAGTCATTAATTCAATATCATCTGTATTTTGTAAAGACATGAAATCGTTGAACAGTATTTGCCATACTTTCTGTAATGATTCAAACCACAGTACTGGCTTAATAGGTAACTCAAAAAACAACCATGATAAATTATTTAAGCAAATTAATGATTTATTCAAAAATGATTGATCTTTGAATGATAATAATTCAATTAACAGCGGTACTAAATTGGTGAGATAGTATTGTATCAATTCATCATTCACATGATCAGATGCATTGAATTCAATTAATGTAGCGATTAAATCCAATGCAACGTCAACACTTTCTAAATCATTTCTTGCAATTAATGCATCTTGTGTTAGTGCTTTGTTGTCGGTTAATTCGTTCTCCAGGGTTTTCTTCAATGCCTGGGAGATGTCTATCTTGGTGATTGTCAATAAGATATCTTGTAATGATTGTAATACGAATTCATCATTATTGGAAACACCTTGAAATTCACAAAAATGAAATCTCAAAGCTTGGATGTATATTTGACATAAATTACTTAAATTTGTCTCATTATTGAATTTCAATAACTTTTCCCAGGAGATTACTTGTGATACTTGTTCAATGAATTCCATTGATTGATTACAAAATTGATAGATGAAATCTAATAGTACAGCAAATAATCTCATTGAAATCTTTAATGAATTGTTTTGTAAATTCCAATTCAAAATCTCTGATACGACATTGACTACTGGACCAATTTTTGGATAAATTTCATCAAATAATTCACCATCAACAGTAGCTAAACCGGTAACTAATCCAATTAAATTCTCTGCATGATCAAATAAGATAACTTTCTCCTCTTTCTTCACTGATCCACTATTTTCAGTCATATATTTAAAAGCTTTTTCCACTTTCTCTAAATTTGCCTCGATGGAAACCCAAATCTTAGATCTCATCAAGAACTTGGCAACATCATAACCTTCTTCAATAACTAAATTTCTCAATAACCCAAAACTTTCCACCACGATTTCATCATTATTATCATTCAAACACTGTTCCATCACGATATTGACCAATTTCTCTTTCAACATCAGTTTACGTACCGTGGAATCCTCACATAACACACTTATTGCACCAATTGCCATTGATCTATCATTTGGAGATGACGAAGATAATTTCTGGATCAATGGGAGCACTCTGTTGGTTCTGATGGTGTCATCCGTGTTGGAGTCCAGTTTTTGTAAATTCTGTTGCAGTCTTCTAGCACGAGAATTTCTTGAATGTTTCTTTAATTTACCCATTATTCCAATACCTCTTCTTTAACAGTTACAAGAAGTGAAAATTTAAATTTTTAAAAAAAAAAATTTATTGAAATAATGAGTTGCCTAATTGGGCTAATTTGATAAGGTGTGCACTCACACTTTTATAATGAATAATTTGGCACCAGCGATGATAATGGCAATATCTTTACCCATTTCACCATCAACTATTATATATTTTAACAATTCACTTGAGTCAATTCTCTTGCCATTCACTTCAAGTATGCCTGATATTAAATTTCCGAATTTTGTACCATTCAATTCAGGTCTTATATACATTGAATTAGGTAAATTATGTACGGCTATTGGTTTGATCATTGGTATAATATCAATTACATTTTTCAATTTATTTTGACTCATAAGAGTACCCTTTTGCCAATTTATCACTTTAACCACATTTGATCTATCCATATATAGTAATTCGCTACCATTGGTGTCATTGATAAATTTAACTAATTTGGTGTTTGTCACTTTAATATTCTTAATCAATTTCTCATTTGCGAGATCCCAGATTTTAAGTAATTTCCCCAGGTATAGCACCACTAGTAAGTCATCGTAGAGGTCGAACCCGTCCACTGCGACTGCGGAGCTGAGACTGAACTGTGTAGAGTCGATATGGTTAATCACTACTAATTCATCATTAAAATTCAATGCCACTATATATTTCCCTGAATATTTGATCTTCGATACATCTTTACAAATATTGGCGTAATCTGTATTGACTTGATATATATGTTCGCTTGCGAATGCGTTTGGTTCCAGTTGCAGGATCTTTGAATGTGACGGTATGGAACTCAATACGACGATCCCTGTTTCGTAACCTAATGCTATATTACCTCTATGAATGGCAATACACGATGGAACTATATGTAAATTATACCTAAATCTTAGTTAATACTGTATCGATATAAGATATAGGATACAATACATACGATAGAGTAGATTCATTGATGAGTTTAGGGAATTGTAGTAAAGTCCTTGTTTGTTCTGGCATTGTCCCTTGTTATCCTTTAACAAAGGAAAAAACGAATTTGAAAATTTTAACAAAGGAAGAGATACTATAAGGAGTGATAGAGTATAAGGGCAATATGGCTATTAGATCACATCAGTTATTCACTATTGGCATGATCTCTGCTATTGGAGTCTATACAGGTATGCATTATCCTATATACCATATATATCATAAGTATATATATATATATAATATAATAATACAATATATCCATACTAACATCCACAAGGTGTCAAATTTTTTGAACCTATAGTCATGTAAGTGATACTACCATATTACCACAAATAACAGATGATTAACATATAGAGAAGAGACCAATTAAAGAGAGATAATAATTTAAGAACAGATATCAACGTGCCTCAATACGATGAAGAAGGTAACCCTATTATATTGGACAACACCGGACTGGACACCAAGTGGACAGAGATAAGACTGGACTCTAATGACACTACAAAGAAGTAACACTGTATATAACTGACTCATCATGTAATCATAACGTATATAGAGTTAATATTAAGCATGATCAATATATAAATGACCTATCTATCCGTGTATCGGTTAATTCTGATGACCATGACCTGATGGTCGACAGTAGTTACCGAGATAGTTAACATTACTCGAGATGATTTACAAGGGTAGCCTATCATTGCCTTTGATGTGTAGCAAGTGAGGCGCAACTATGTACTTGATTTGTATGGAAGAAGCCGTGCTCTATTTCAGTGGTCTATATCACCCTGTATGACTCTATTTATAGTAGCAGTGTGTACTCTCGTGTAGTATCTTATAGTGTACAGAAGTATCTTGTAGTGTATCTCGTAGTATCATATAGAGTAAAGAGTACGCCAAGGGTAATTACGTCATTATGTCAAACGTATAATTTCACTCACTCTTTGATTATGACACATTACCTATAATATCATGATTGGCGTTTACCTTATACTGTCATTGTTATCACCGCAGATTAAGTCCTCCCCACATTTTATCTCAAGCATTTAGACTATATTGCTTACTTCGGGGTTACCCCTAATGAATATAAATATATAAATACTACCCAGTACCTGGAATTGTATATCTGAGATAACCATTATAGCTCACAAAATGTTAGCAGGGTTAACGGGAAAATCATTAAGAATAGCAGTAGTACTCGCTGCAGGGTTTGAGTATATCTTGGTCGGATACGATCAGGGTCTCATGGGAGGTATCCTCAGTGGAGCCCCCTTTGTGCGTCAATTCAATGAGCCCTCTTCGACATTACAAGGCTGTATTGCCTCATTATACGATGTTGGATCGTTTATTGGGTCAGGATTCATCGCGTTCATGTTCGGTGAGAGGTTAGGGCGTAAGAAGACCATTATCATCGGTGAATGTATTATGATTATCGGCACGATATTGCAAGGCACTTCATTTGAGATTGTTCAATTGTGTATTGGGAGAGTTGTGTCTGGTGTCGGGAACGGCATGAACTCTTCACTGATCCCGACATGGCAAGCAGAATTGACGTCGCATAAGTCAAGAGGTAAAGCCTTGGTGTTGGAAACGGGGATCTTAATATCTGGTGTAGCATTAAGCTTTTGGATTAGTTATGCTACAAATTTCACCGATTCGAGTTTCCAATGGAGGTTCCCCATCTTTGTGCAACTGATATTCATTATCGCCGTGTTGAGTGTCTTACCCTTCTTGCCTGAGACGCCACGTTGGTTGATCTCGCAACAGAGATACGATGAGGCTAAATTGATCTTGGCTCGGTTGTTGGATACAAAGGATTTAGATGATCCACAAGTAGTTGCCGAATTTGAAGATATCAAGCAATCATACTTGCATGAAAAGGAAATTGGTGATGCCACGATTAAAGATTTGTTCAAGAACGACAAGCAACAAAATTTGAGACGTATGCTCTTAGGTATGATGCCAATGATGATGAACCAAATCTCCGGTATCAACGCTCCATCATATTACTTGCCTTTACTATTACAAGAAAGTGTTCATTTAGAAAGAAATTTAGCATTGATCTTACTGTCCTGTGCTGTGACACAGTACTGTGCCACGTCGTTCTTATCATTACTATATTTCGACCGTTACGGTAGACGTAAGACGATGATTTATGGTTGTGTCGGGTTATCTATTTGTATGATTGTCATCGCACTGACTAACTACGTGGGCACATATAAAGCCGGTATTGTCACCACAACGTTCTTCTTCTTGTTCTTTGACGTGTTTGGACTGACTGTGTTGCCCGTGTCGTGGTGTTACTCACCAGAGATCAGTTCGTTGCAGTACAGGTCGAGGACTAATGCCATTTCAATGGCTACTCAGTGGATATGTAATTTCCTTATCGTTATGATCACCCCTGTCGGGGTACAGAATTTACAATACAGATTCTACATCATCTGGGCAGTAATCAATGCCTCGTTTGTGGTTATGAATTGGTTCTTCATGGTCGAGACCGCGGGGCATACTTTAGAAGAAATGGATGCGATATTCGAGAGAAATCCAGGCCCATTTGCGATGTCGAAAGAAGAAAGATCTGTAGGACACTCATTCGGTTACGATAACGAAAGTTTTGGTGCTGTTACAACGGGTGCAAGTGATAATATTGATGATAATAAACCTGAATCACAATTCATTGAGCATAAATCTACAGACTCTAATTGATATATCTTATACCTATATACTCATCTTGTAGTCGATAACTCTTATAACTCTTATATCTCTTGTATCCGCGCTTGTACAAATTAGGTAAAGTAGATAAGCGATTTCTTATCCAATTTCCACTCTCATATTCGACATACACAGAGATGATCTTGGTATTACTAACACTGGTACTGTTCATATGTGGGACACTTCTAGTGAATTACTTGAATCGTAATACAAAGGACAAGTCAGCCGTACCGGAGTCATTCTCAGATAAGATAACACCAAAGCTGGCCGATTTCCAATGGCAGACCCTGGAACCTGAAGTGTACAGACCGATGAAAGACGGGATATACAAGATGACAATGGGGATAAAGAACTTGGATTATGATGAGTATATCCTATTCGATAAGAATTACGTCGAGAGAACAAACTTGAGAGTGAAGATAGTTGAGGAATTACCCGACGAAACTGTGTTATTTAACCCGATCGCCCAAGATGCTGTAAGAGAGTACTACGATTACGTGATGAACTTCTATTTACAACGGTTCCCGATGATATTCGAAGTACGTGATGGTGAGATCTATAACTCAGCTCGTGATGAGTCGTTGCCGCTGAGTTCTAAAGGTAAAGATCTGGAGTTGTTATTACAAATATTAGCACGCCATATGGAAGATGATTTTCTCATATTGTTGAAAGATGAACCCGAGGGAGAGTTCATCTTAAGAGCGGGAACCACGGTGTTCCCCAACGGGTTCAGCCCTCTGTACAATTTAAACAAACAGTTATCACTTATTCACCAACCTGTACCACAATACAACACCAAATTGAAATTAGCAATGAACAAATTCTTCGACAGAGTTAAACCATTTCAGTTCGTGTATAGAGTCAACTGGGGCATTCAGACGCATACGAATTTACTGGCACTCACAGGCACACATGGTAGACCGCAGGAGCATGCCGGTTCACAGGAACTTGATCTGTCCACGTTGGATTTCAATAAGATTTTCTTAAGATCAGAGAGACAAGTATTGACTAAATTACCAAACTCCGGTGCCGCCGTGTTGAGTTTGAAAACTTATGTCACACCCTTGACCAAGATCCGTGATGAGTCTTGTGCTGAGACCTTGATTGGCGCTATTGAGAAATTACCACTGGATATCGCTTTGTATAAGAATAGACCTAAATGGGGGAAACTGGTTTTACAATATTTAAGAGGTGAAACTAATGGTGTCACCGATGAGAGATACGATTACACTTTCACCACATAGATCTGTATAGATGTAGAGATATTATTTATAAGATACGGCAATATGTAGTGATGTATGATGAAAATTTCAACCACAGTTATATGAGCGTGCCACAGTTTAGCCATATGACTCATTAATTGCGATATCTTATTATGAGACAGTTACTGTCTGGTAATGCCCTACCATGGAAGACTTCTCTATAACATACAGAGATTCAGATAATAATAATTACCAATATGGCATCATTTGTGGTTAAGTGGTGAAAATCTATGAACGGCTAAGACTAAATTAAGCAATAATTAACAATAGAAAAGCTTTTATATATTATATCACAATACTGCTGATCCTATATCAAAGAAATACTATAGTAGATACTACATAACCCAGATTCGCATCTCGCATCACCATATATTCACTGTATCTGAATAATAATCGGATATAATAATCAATTATCCTTCATAATAATTTTAATAAAAAAATTTATTAAAATTCTCATTTATCAAGATATAACATCATTTTGATCTAGTAAAGTAGATCTACAGGTTGATCACCACACAGGATGAATCTTTTTCCTACCAAGTACAAGATAGGTCGATTCGGGAATGGGTTTTTGCAATTTTGTATAGATCAGTGGTTCTTTATTGGACTTGGTACATTCATTGCATTACTGCATTCTTACCCCAACGTTGCCAAACAACATGGTCATATAAGGCTGGAATACACTATTGGATACTTAGCTGTCGCCATAATATTCTTCGGCTCAGGGTTGTCGATGTCGACGAAGTTGCTTTTGCAAAATATGGGTAATTGGAGAGTGCATTTGACTGTGTTATCGTTAAGTTTCTTGATCACACCTTCTATCATATACGGTATTTGCTGTGGGATACGACTGCTGCATAACGATCAAATGAACGACTGGATGCTTGTTGGGTTATTAGTGACTTCTACATGTCCCACGACGGTGCTGTCTAATGTCGTGATGACCAAGAAAGCTGATGGTAATGATTTATTAACGCTTTGTGAAGTGTTTATCGGGAACTTGTTAGGTGCGTTTATCACTCCACTGTTAGCTCAAATGTATCTCTCCGGGTCATGGAGCTTTGCTAACCCTGCTAACGGCACCTCGGTGGGTGAATTATACAAGGATGTTATGAAACAAATTGGTTGCTCTGTTTTTGTACCGTTATTTATTGGTCAAGTATTACAAAATGTATTTCCTAAGCAAGTCAAGATTTTCTATACTAAAACCAAATTCAACAAAGTTGGTTCCTTTATGTTGTTGCTCATTATGTGGTCATCGTTCTCCACAGCGTTTGCACAAAAACTGTTCACTTCCGTGCCCACTGCTTCCATCATATTTCTCGTGTTTTTTAATCTGGGTATATACCTTTTCTTCACTGTGATTTGCTATTTATACTCAAGGCCGGTATTCTTGTTGAAGATTTTCCCTACAGAGCCAACACTGCAAGATTCGAAATTTTATCAAATCACTTATAAGATCTTTAGACCATTTTATTATAATAGAAGAGACACAGTACTGGTAATGTTATGCGGTGGTGCCAAGACAGCAGCATTGGGAGTCTCATTAGTCACCTCCCAATACGGTTCAAGAAATGAGAATTTAGGTAAACTTTTGGTTCCCTTGGTGTTATACCAAGGAGAGCAAGTACTGTGTGCCGGGTGTCTCACGGCGTTAATGAAAAAATGGATCCATAATGGACCAGAATATAAGCAAGAACAATTAGAGAAAGAGTTAAATGAGAAAACTGAGCTGAGCTACGAGAGTTCCACAGTGGATGAACAAGATCGGTCGAGTGATAATATAGATTCAACGATAATACAAGAGCTGTAATGATATTTATTAATAAAAATTTTATTTAATTTAAACGGTTTCGTAGGGATCAGTATCAGTTTCACTGATTATAATTTGGATCTCGTTATTGAATTCATGTAATAACTGATCACGTAACACTTTCAAAAACCCTCTCTCTGTGTTGGAATGATTACATGCTATAACGTAATTACCTTGCTCTTTCAAATATAACAGTTCATGATGTGATAATTCACCAGTATAATAACAATCTGCTTCGACATTTTTGAAAACACCGCCACCGCTGCCGGCACAGATGGCCACTGTAGTGATTGGCTTCGCAGTAGTAGGTTGGGCGATTTGGATATACGGTTGTCCAATACTGGATTTCACCTTGGTGACAAGTTGATCGATAGTGATTGGTTCTTTCAAAGTTAATAATCTACCCATCCCGGCACCGGAGACAGTCAGATTAGGTTCCAATGGCACTACGGGGTCCAGCTGGTTCGATTTGATCCCATCCAGGAGCCAATCGTTAACACCACCTGGGGCAGAGTCAATTGCCGTGTGAGGAGAGTAAACGCTAATATTATTTTGAATCAATTTGATCAATGAAGACTGTTGTGGATCCTTGTGAGTGATCTGTTTCAATCCGCGGAATATGAACGGATGGTACAGTAACACGATATTAGTCTTTGTCTTGATAGCCTCTTCGACTACGGATTGGGTAAGATCCACAGTGAGCAAGATTTTCAGTTCATCGACATTGGAATCTTCATCGGTGTGCGACGAGTCCACTAGTAATCCTGTGTTGTCCCATGACGAGTCCGCTAACAGTACTGGATATAAGTTCTGGATCCCCTTAACCACGGATTTCAATTTGGTTGCGGATAATTTACCACTCATCGTTGTCAGTTTCAAATTACTGGTATCTGATTTTATTCAACTGTCGCTTTTACTCTTTTGGTAAATTTTATCCACAGACGAATTTTAAAGAGAAAGACGGTGGAGTTCAAGTATTAGGCTACTAGATATCATAGGAGATGGTTCAATCGCAGGACAGTTCAGAGCTAAGGGACACTGACAATTTCGATACTGAACTCTCATCGTTGAACAGCCAAGAAGAGTTAATCTCCGATGAACAAGATGTCGCCTCGTACCCTTACCAAGTCATGTATCAACAACATGAAATCACAATAAATTCACTGGACATCAAAGAGTCGCGGTTCTTGCAATTCCAATACTTGACATTATCGCTATGCTACTTAGTGTTTGGACTCTCGGACTCGACAGTGGGGACAGTGATCCCCTCATTGATTGAAGAGTACGGTATAGATCACTCACAACTGTCATACTTATTCAGTGCCCAATTCTTCGGCTATTTGGCGAGTTCATTGTTAAGTAACTATATAATCACCAGTTACGGGTTCTACGGTGCCATGCTCTCGTGCCAGGTGTCGTCGATGATGTGTTACTATATAGTGTTCATGAAACCGCCTTTTGCTATCATCGTGATGAGTTATATCCTTGCGGGGTTCGGTGCTGGTGTGTTGGATAGTACGAGTAATGTGTGGGTAGGGAGGTTGAAGTATTGTAATCAGTTATTAGGGTTGATCCATGCCGAGTACGGGTTAGGTGGCATGATTTCACCAGTAGTTATAACGAGAATGATCAACCATGGTATTTCATGGATTTACTATTATTTATTTTTGGCATTGTTGAGTACAGGTACCACGATATCGATTGCCGTGTTCTTCAAGACCGAGACTAAATGGAAACACAAGTACCTCTCATCGTTGAAAACCGAAGGTGAGGATAATGATGATGTCAGTATTGGAGAAGTGCTCAGAAATAAATTAGTTTGGTTCTTCTCAATGGTGTTATTCATCTACGTCGGTGGTGAATTAGCCATTGGATCGTGGATTTATAACTACTTGTTAGTTATAAAATTGAAGCTGCCATCGACAAGTTCATATATCACTAGCACATACTGGTTATTCATGACATTGGGTCGTATAGTGCTTGGATTCGTTATCGGGCACTGGTTCGAGACTAGAGAATTAACCGCTGTGGTGATGTTCTGTTCCATTATCGCCACTGGTAGTTTCATCTTCACCGTGTGTGCTCATTGGTTGTACATCCAAGTGATGTCGATCATGATCATTGGGTTCTTTGTGGGACCTATGTTTCCTACAATTGTCGTTGTCGCGTTGAAATACTTGCCCTCGCGTTTAGAGACCGCTGGTGTCGGCACTTTGGTCGCTATGGGTGGTGGTGGTGCGCTGGTGATACCATACCTTATTGGACTGATCAGTAAAGTGAGACCAAACGGTGGTGGGCTAGTGTGGTTCCCTTTTGTGATGCTTACAGTATTTGGTACAGATGCTATATGTTTTTTAATATTCTATTTAACTCATAGAAATTGATATTCATTCGATTCATTATTTATACCTTTTAAATTATAATATACAGAAACTATTTAAATAATATATTAATCATTTAAATTTTATTAATTAATAAAGGTATTAACCCGTATTGATAAAACCCCATTCATTTTTCATTCATAATAAAGAATCAACCTTTATTGAAAATTTTTGGTTCAACCAAATCATAACTGCTATTTCCACCAACCTAATTCAATTCCAATCAACCAAATTTATAAAAACCATCATCACCAATTTCAGGCACCATGCTCACATCTTCATCTTCATCTTTCCCATTCATATACGATACTTGATACTGTAAACTCTCCCCACTACTCAAATCACTCGACAGCTCACCGTTAGAGTAATTCAAATACGTATTAATCATCGTCTCCACGTCTCTAAGCAACTCTACATTCAAATCACTCTCTTCATCATTTAGTGAGTCACTTATTAATCTCTCCAATATATCTCTCCCACCACATTCAATCAAGAAATGCAGGTACTCGTTCTGTGGGATATCACCAGTGACACTCAAGTACTCACCCGTAGCCAAGATCCTCTCTAACGATTTCAAAATCCTGCTCGTCAAATTCAGTGACGATATCTGTAACATCTCACACAACGGCGACAAGATCCCCTGTGAGATCAAGAACGGTATGATACTCGATGCCTGTTTGGAGATCTCCGTTGGGGCACTGAATTGGATAGTGTTGCATAACGCATTACACGCCTCGACTTTCACTTGCGAGTCACCATTTTTCAAGCAGTGGATCAAATGCGGGATGAGACTCGTGTCGAACACCTGTTGGATCACCTCGGCGGAGCATTGACAAACTAAACCAACAACTGAGCAACACTCTTTTTTCAAATCTGATGACGTTGACGGGGAGGTGAATATGTAGAAGATGTCTCTTAATAAGCCGCCATCTATCAAATTCTGGGTCTCCTTTTGTGATGTTGCCATTATGATATTCTTGATTATTTGTAAACAGATCACTTTAACGTTATTATACTTCTTAAATTTTAAGAATTTGTGTATGATCAAGACATCAATTTTGAAATCTAGTATTGTGGTGACACGATTATTAGTTAATAATTCATTAGTTAAATATTGTATTGCCCTTAATAAACTTTTCAAAACGATGATATCTTGATCACCGTTGTTCAATACTAAGTATAATTGTGGGATAATGTACCGTAACACGTTCCAATTAGATGAGGGTAATCTCCCATATTGGTCAGTCTTACACAATTGCATAAAGACCCAACTCGCTTTTCTTTTCAATTCTAAACTCGAGTTAACAGATTGGAAATCGTCTTCAATCAATAATATTTCAATCAATTTCACAAGACCACCACCTATTATAATGGTATTTCTCACTTCTTCTCCATTTAAATTATCAATACATAAATTACCGAGACATAACACAGCTTCCTCTTTTAATGAGATATTACTCGTTGACGTTATTAAGTTCAATAACGCTGGAATGATCTTGTGTTCTTCAATGAGAAATTTTGTGTGCTTCTCAGTACCGGAGGCGATATTAATTAATATCCAAAGCAGTTGGTATTGTAATTCATATACATTAGATGAGATAAATTTCATCAATATGGGGACAAATTTCAATTGAATAGCTTCATCGATGGGAGGGATAAGATCTGAATCCTGAGGTGATAGCATTGTCAGCAATGTCTTTAACAGTGGTAAGGGGGCGTCAGATTGTAGTTGTAGCAAGATTAATTGTAATTGTGGTATACAAGATGGATTTGAAGTCTTTGTTGAATTACTTTCTTCTAATCTTATCTCTGAATCTAAGTGTAAATTATTATGAATTTTACGTCTTTTCCATAACTCGTCATCCCTTTTCTGCTTTCTCAATGAAATCAGATGTGTCTCTCTTCTCCTCCTTAATTCATCAGGTTGAAATCTATTCCTGTTTTTGTAAGTCGATTTCCTATATTCGGGCACATATCTTTCAGTAGATGTGGAATTCATATTGTTGAATTACACGTTATTCCATATGTGTATAAAATATAATATATGCCCGGAATGTGAATATAGAGAATGGTAATTCTGTCTATTGTGTAAATATGTAAATTTATATATCTTAAAGGTAACTTTCAGCAGTATATGAAAACTCGAAATTGACAAAAACCAGTGCAGCCTCAGACAGCCCCAGTTTTATATTTCATGTTTCTGCCATCACGTGTCAGTAAGCGAATCTGTCATTTATCACCTCAGAAAAGCAACTGTGTCAATAAGAGATAAAAGAATCTGCCATTTTTCACAATCTCCCAGATTTCCCGTGTCAATTCTGAAAACGAAACAATTTCAATTTGATCACTGCAAAGGTAACAAGGAACCGGTACAACACTGCGATGACCACAAGCACTCCCAAGAGCATCTTATAATTATAATTCAATCCATATTGATCCAACACGTCCTGGCCATTACTGAAAATACATGTCCCATTTGAGTTCATTGTACTTGAGTCACATGAAAATGTATCCTGCTTCCTAAAACTCATATTTGTCGCTGCCATTACCCCATAATGTAAAGGGGATGTCCAATTTATCGCTTTCAAGAAACCTGACATATTCAACGACATCAATCCAGCCATGAATGTACTTATCGATAACACCAAAGATATTATGTTCATCAGGAACCCAACATGATCAAATACGGTGTTAAACACTATCCCCATACTCTCTCCACAATTAACAACACATATCGATATATACATCATGGCGAAAAACAAGCCTGGTGTCCTTGGTAACCCAATGACCATCACTATAAAAGTAGAAAACAACACGGAACTGAATATCTCAAAGGGTAATTCCACTGTGAAATACAGCATGAAAAATGAATTCAACCCGACAACGTTATCGTAATACTCTTCATAAAAGAAGTCTCTCTCCTGTGGATAAATACAAAGATTATTAAGCATCCCCACGAAGTACAAAGGTGTAATACTCTGTTGAATCAACATCAACCTATTAGTCACCCCGATATAGTTATTCTTCAAAGGTGCAAAGAATAACAGAAGTATCACCCCCATACCTGCGACTTGGGTGATACGATTCAATGCAACGTCCTTATCCCGTATCACTCCAAGTAACTGTCTCTTACAAAGCAAGGGAAACGCGATCTTGAACTGGGCACGTTCTCTCAATATAGATGAAAACACCCTCGTCGTTTCAGTATCGTTCAATTCTACAATATCCCCTCTATACCCTTGTTTAACTTGTTGCCAGTTCGATAATAACTTCATCACTCTCCGCTTAGATTCCAGCTCTAAGATAGAGTTCTGCGTATTGACACTGATCATATCCAATACGTGATCAGCTACATTCGTTAATCTCGGAACAGGGTATCCAAGATCTTGGAAATACTGTTTCATCCTGTCGAGGGTACCATTGAACAGCACCTCTCCTCCTTTAGCTAATAACAACACCGTCCCGAACTGTTTAAACAAATCTGATCGAGGTTGGTGGATAGTCATTATCACAGTCTTACCTTCTTCGGTCAACTGGTGTAACACCGCGAGGATAGACGATGCCGTGAACGAATCTAGCCCCGATGTGGGTTCATCTAAAAGCAAGATCTTCGGGTTATTTAGTAACTGTATCGAGATCGACACTCTCCTCTTCTCACCACCGGAGATCCCCTTTCGTAACAGTGACCCGATCAGCGTGTCCTTGCAATCCCTCAATCCCATCTTCAAAATAATCTCATCTACCAATTTCAACTGTTCCCATTCGGAGACACGATCACCTAGTCTTAATTTCAGTGCGAATACAAGTGTCTCCCTCACTGTTAACGTTGGTAGTAAATTATCATCATCCTGCGACACGTATGAACAGATAGAACGGATCAATCGTGGACTTATCTTGTAATTATCGAAATAAATCTCACCTTGTGAATGGTATCGCGTGTTTAACGTTGATGAGATACGCCCACTGATGAAATTAAGCAAAGAAGACTTACCTGACCCAGAGGGACCCATGATAGCGTTCAATTTCCCCTGTTCAAAAGTGGCATTCACTTGGTTCAAGATAGTCTTATGTTTAACACGGGATTTCCACATGAATTTCGATGTGAATTCATTTAAGGAGACATCTAATTGAATATTTTGTAAATGGACATCAATACCAGGCTCCACGTCTTCGCTCTTATGCGTGACTTCATCCAACTCGACGTGATCCACAGATTTGAATCGCTTAGATTTAATCTGTTTCAGTAACGACACATCCACGACATTGATATAGAAAACCAGTGTCGCCACGATGAATAGTCCCATACAGATAGCCAACTCGGCACACATCGGTGTAATGATCCAGTTCTCAGAGTAACCCAACGTGTCCAAGATCACGGGCCCGCTCTCTAACAGACATATCTGGTCCACGTTAGCGTTACCTGCGTTATCGCGGAAGCAGTCACCTTGGAACGCTGTGAACTCATTTGAGCAAAACATGCCGAACCCGTACCATAAATTAGATAAATATTTCGACCATCTCACGTACACGGGCATATGCTCGGTATTGACGAAATAACCAGATGACATCGATAAGAAAGTGTAGTATAAATTACCGTATAATGACGCCAAGGCGAAATCTCTTGATAGGGCGATACAGAAAGTACCAAATGCGATAGTGCACAAATGATTCAACAAGCAACCGGCGAAGAATATGAAATAGTGCGAGGCGTCATCACTTCTTAACCCAACCATGAAATAAATTATGATAGAGAACAAAAACGGGACAGGTAAATCTTCAATAAAGAATTTCAGTATACGTCTCGATAAGACGAACAGCGGTACAGAGACACACCGCTCTAACCGCTCCATATCGAACACCTTGATGTCCACCATCGATAACCGATAGATCTCAAAAAGCAAGAACAAGTACCCTTGTAACCCATTCGACGTATACAATACACCTTGCTTGGTACGTATCCCCACATAGGAGTTACCAGGCTGATAAAAGACCCATCCGCAGATCAAACCCATCACGATCGGTTCCACCACCACTGCAGCGATAGTGCCCCAGTCTCGCACGGATATTATGAATGTACGTCTTGTGAGAATAGATAATTGTCGAAGAAAAGGCGCCATCTCTGTGTTGTCCAAGATATGATGATCCAGCAAAGTTTGCGATTTATTTGATTGGATTATCTGGTGGATCTCTTGGTCGGGCATTAAAAATTCACTCTCCTGTGAAGACCAAGCTTGTGACAACTGGTTAAACCTCTTTGTCGATTCTTCCTCTGCGACAGCGGTTCTCGTATCTATACTGGTGATGTCGATGATGTAATCGGCAGGGTTAACGTTCTCGGGCACTGGGAAACCTAGTTGGTCGAAATACGGTAAACAGTCTTCACCACTGGACCCGTAACATAATTTCCCATTGCTTAATAATAATACATTATCGAATAAGAAGAAAATATCTGATCTGGGTTGATGTATACTCATGACGAATGACTTGCCCAGCTTGGCTAAATTCTTTAACGTCTTCACTAATAAGTACGCACTGTAAGCGTCAAGCCCAGTGGTGGGTTCATCTAAGAACAATACAGACGGGTTAGATAACATCTGTACACCGATAGATAACCGTCTCTTTTCACCACCTGACAAACCCTTATGTGACGAGTCACCGATCTTTGTATCCCGACAATCTTTCAAACCTAACTCTAATATGATCTTCTCTAATAATAATGTTCTATCGTGTTTATTGGTCAATTTCGGCAATCTTAACTCTGCAGCAAACATCAAGCACTCATAACATGTGAATTGCGGGTGCAAGATATCCTGTTGAATCACATATGCGTTTCTGATCAATTCAATCCTCTCGTCTCCGTTGAACTCCACTGTCCCACTCTTAGATAAGTTACCCGAATTGGTGAATCGCCCAGACATAGTGTTGAGTAATGTAGTCTTACCTGATCCAGAACCACCCATTATCGCGGTCACAGTGCCAGGTTTGATATCGAATGACATCGAATGCAATAACGTCGTAGTCGTGTGCTTCTCCACATCAACATCTTTAGAGTGACCATGTATGAATTTCTCTCTTAATTGAACAATTTTATTTAATTTATCATTCAGTTGTAATTTAACAGATAAATTTCGCACTTTAATAAATACCTTCTCTGTATTTGTGAATGATAATTCATTTTGTTCAGTACTACTACTCAATTCAGACTTGGTGTACTCCTTCTGAATGATATGATTACTCAGTTTAGAGCTACTCATTATCCTCAGTAGTATATAACCAATAATCAATTTTGATTATCTTGTATCTGATCTTTACATTAAAGAAAAAAATTGCATGAGATCTACAAATTTCAATTCTATACGGTAGATAGATATCTATCAATTAAATAGTTATATACATCATTTGAAGGGAGCTTTTAAAGGGTCGATGACACTACCATGCTTGGCGATAACACGAGGCATGGTCAATTTCTGGTGTGTCTCTCTACTGGTCCATTCTTGTCCTATAGGCATTCTCAAAGATCTTTCATACTGTTCCATAGTTTCAAATGGATAAGGTACACCATTCGATTGATATTTGATGTTTTTCTTATTGAATTTCTCGTTGATGATAACTTGTTTCAAATTCTTATCCTTTCTCTTCTGGGCTTCAACGACACCGTTGATCTTCCTCACTACTTTTCTCTTCTTTGTTTTCTTAACACCAGCCCAATCACCCCAACCAGGTAATGTATCGTCGACTTCCTTATCACCTTCATCTATAGTGACTTGTCTCTTTTCCTTCTCGAATTCCAGTACGACGTCATCACCTGCAAACGCTTCTTTGATAAGATCTTTCTGTTTAAACATATGAATCTCTGCATCGTTCTCAACTGGCTCAGAATCGGATCCACCATACAGATCAACGATATTCAATGTCTGATCCATATCGATCATGGCGTCTTCAGTGACAAGTTCACCTGCTTTCCTCTTTTGCTTTTTGTCAATTTGATGCTTAGCCTTATCTAACTTTGATGAATTTTGACCTATAACACCAGAGATCTTTGTCGAATTCTTAGATTTGACATCTGAAGCATTCAACCACGGATTTTCCTCTACTGGAGCCTCCACTGGAGCCTCGACAGATTTCAGTTTACTCATCTTATTGACCAAACTCTTTGATTCATCAATTTCGATCTCTTTCATGACTTCTTTATTCAATTCATTCATCTCACGTCTCTGTTTATTCAGTGCCGGAGCGTAGACTCTTCTACCTTCATTCTTCGTCACGTTCACCGATGTCTGCACATTCTCGAAATCAGCATGGTCTCCACCGTTCTCCAAATCACGTAATCGTTCAATTTCCTTAGCGTTCTCCATCTTTGCCCTCTTCTCTGCATTTTTCATGAAATCCATAGCCATAACACCTTTACCCAACTTCTCTCTTCCGACATCCGAATCATCATCTTTTTCTAAATCTGATAAATCTTTGTTATCACTATCGTAACCTTCATCGTTATGACCCATTATCTTCGCAGTTAATCTTTCACCTTGTCTTAACATTTCCTCTAACTCGCCACGATTAGCCAGATCCTTAGACATCCCGCTCTTGATCATCGACTTGGCCCATTGGGACTGGTTCTTATGTTTTAAACTCATTCTTTCCTGTGCACGTCTCAGATCATGATCTTCATCATCACTTTCATCACCTTCTACTAACTCTTGGTTCCTCTTAATCAGCTTATTTTTGATCTTATGGAACGTCTTAGACTTGATCTTCTTTATCCTCTTGGCTTTCTTCTCTTCTCTGAACATTAACTCTCTCATTAATCTTAATTCATTTTGACGTTTTTGTAAATCTTCTTTAGATAATTTCAGTACTGCGATCTCTTCAAACTGTGATTCCTTCTTCGTGTCCACCAACGCAGACTTCTCTAACATATCACTAACTCTCATTTCTAACTCCGTGGTAGGTTTCATCTCTGGGTCAAATGTAGTCAGGTGAACAGGTTCCAGTACTGCATTCAAAGGAAATTTCAAAACCTCAGCACGACGGTTCTCCTTCACCGTATCTTCCCATTTGTTCACTTCGTCAATCTGGATCTCATATGCGGCTTTACGCTCATGTCTGTCCTGGATTCTCTTCGGTAAGGGCACCGCCACGGAATTATTATCTTGTTCAGGGTTAAGTAAGAAGGCGTCTTTAGTGACTGATGAATCCACACCGGACATCATATCTGCCAAGGTTAATTTCTTACCGTTGGTGGGTAATTGATATTCATTTTCTTCTAATTGTACATTATTCAATTTTTTATTTATCCTTGTTGATTTGGTATTAGTTAATGATTGTTGAACGTTCTTCAAGTCGATCTCCTCATCGTCGTCGAAGCCTTGGAACACATCTGACTCCTCTGAATCACTCTCATCTGACTCCTCTGAAGATGATGAGTCTGAGTTATCTTGTAATACAATATCTTCATTATCTGGCAGAACATTACCCTCGTCATTACCTTGCTTTTGGTCATCCAAGTCCCACACGGCAGACAAAGGTAACAATTCACTTTCGTCTATACTAGTGTACCCATCATCATCACTCTCATCCAATATTTCACCTTTGTTAATCAGCTTGGCTTTATCACGTATAGTCTGTGAGAATTTTGAATTCAAGATATCGAAATCGTCATCTGAACCTAAAGCTTCATCTGAGTCCAACTCTTCGTCTTCAAATTCTGAGTCTTCGTCATCGTCATCGTCATTTTGACGTCCCATAAGCTTCTTAGCGTTAAGTACACCATTTCTAGTGTCATCATCTTCATCCGATGAGTAGTCAGAATCGTCCTGATGTCTCTTCCTGCTCTCCGCCTTCTCGGCCAACTGGAACAGATCAAGTACTCTTCTCTCGGACTTGGCTCTGGTCTTTGTTGCTTTCTGTTGAGACTTCTTCTTCGCCATATTAACTAATATTATCTACAATATAACAATATCTCTTCTTACAGTGTAAAAAAATTTTATAAATTTAAATTTTTTTTAAATTTTTCATTTTTGCGTTTGGAATGAGAAATTAAACAAACTACAAAGATTCTAATCTATCATTAATCTCTTGTGATGTCATCTTTCTGAATCTTGGACCTGTCACACCTTCGGCACCTTTAAAACCTAACATCTCTTCATTCTCACCTCCTATGATACTAATTTCTATCGTATCACCATTCATTTCTCCTTCAATTGATTCCTTTAATGTTAATAATGCAATATGTATTGCATCTTCTAATTCCAATTCTTCATTCCATCTTTTCTCTAAGAAGGTCTTTGCCAGATTAGAATTCTTCCCAATGGCAGTGGCCTTCCAGGGGAAATACGATCCTGAGGGGTCAATTTGATATAACATGAATCCATTTTGATTATCATAACCACCTAACAATAACGATACCCCATATGGTCTCACCCCGGCACTCTGTGTAGCTTCTTGCATGATCTTGGCGATCTCTGTGGTGAGAATCTTAGTTGGAGGATATTCATTATAAATACGTTTATATTTAGTATGTGACAGTTTCCTTGAAGCGTCAACGAGTACTCTAAAATCTGGACCCATACCAGAATATGTCATACCAATATCTGGTGTAATTTGTACAATCTTATTTTCCAATTCTGAATTAACCAATTGTGATTGACTTTTCTTCTCTGTGGCTAATACTATACCATTTGTAGCTTTGATCCCTAAGGAGGCAACACCTTGATTAACTGCATTTAATGCATACTCTATTTGTACCAATTTACCACTATATCTTTAGTTAATACATTATGTTCAAATACCATAGATCAATTCCATATCTCAGAACTTACTTTGGCGAGAATGTTGTTAATGAAAATGAGTATCTATCAGCCATATTGATTCAATTGATCGATGATAACTTGTAATTACAGTGGCAACTTTTTAAAATTTCTATGACAATTACTTTTGGTACACCAGTACACGACCTACATTCTACACACCCTGAGATTCGTATAACAATCTAGTTACACCTGGGGAAGTTCTCTTCACATGCCAGAAATTACAATTACCCAGTCGAGAGCAACCTCCACTCTCTAAGAAACTGCCACATGTGGCGTCATCAAAGCTCTGCACGGGGCTTAACTCTGCGAATACGGGTTTCCCATCGTACCATCTTGAATTCAAGTTATCAACCAGCTTAGCAGCTGATTCAGGGGACTGGAATCTCACGTATACGTTACCGTTCAAATGGTTGAAATTCTCCGTGACGATCAATTCATCCACAGGGCCAAATTTCAAACTGAACTCAATGAAGATATCTTTAAAGAAATCGTCAAACTCCCTCTGGATTTCATCCTTAGTTAACTGATTATCCCTAGGCTCTGTAGGGTCACCGTACTTGCTCTTAAATTTAATCTCTGCCTCATCCAATTTCACTTCATCTTTACTCTCACTCGCCTCTTTCTCCTGCCACTCTTTGAACCTCGCTGCTTCGAAACTAGGGTTTCTATAAAGGTTGGGGCACATCACCACTGTTGATGTGGTGGGTTTATTGTGGTTTCTTGAACATCTGTCTCCATGACGACATGCTCCTATCTTCTGATAAAATGAACTATATCTAGTTAGTATATGTGTTATTTGATTGAGAAATATATAATACTCACCATGTGACTCTATCTATATCATTCCCATATGATGGATAATTCGACATTGTATCTTATATATCTCTTTATAGATATCTCATTTACAAATATTTTTTTTTTTGAAAAATTAATTTTATTAAGAATTAGAGTAAGATAATGACTATATAAAAATATATAAACTAAACAAGCCTTATTTCAGTTGTTCATAAAATCTTCTAAATTTATCATCAATTGAAGTTAAATAATAAGTACCAGTTGATAATAATTCAAAACTCCCTATTGGTGTATAATTTTTTTGTAAATGAATTTTTTCTCTTAATTCAATTGCATTTTCATATTCAGTTGGTGATTTTTGTAATCTATTTGATAATTTTGATTTTAAATCTAATGTTGAAAGAATGTTGGAAATATCACCTTTAATTTGAACACTGAACATTGATGCAGCTAAACCTGATCCATATGAAAATAATCCAACCCTTTTATTTAATAATTCACCTTCGGTGAAAGTTAATAATGAAGCCAATGATGACCAAACTGACCCGGTATAGATATTACCAACGTTAGTAGCGAATTCTAATGATGGTTTAACCTTGGTGGCAAATGCTTGCTTAGTTGAAGCGCTGTAAGCTTTAACATCATATTCTCCCTCTGCAGTCTTCTTTGCAACATCATCTAAATATGATAAAAGCGCATAAGATTTAGTAACTAATTTACAAGTTGGAACATGGAAAACGTTATAATCAAAGAAATCCAAACCAACAGTTTTTTCATCAAGCCCCTTAGTGGCACCACGTTTAATGGCTTTTTTAGAATAAGTTTGATAACATTCTTTAACAGCATCGGTATAACAACTTAATGAGAAATGACCGTCAACAACTGGATATTCACTAACGAAATCAGGCTTGTAGAAATCATAAGCATGTTCCATATGAGTACCGTGGAATGGTTCAAAAACAATAGGAGCATCAGGACCAATTAACATAGCCACGGTACCTGCACCACCAGTTGGTCTAGCGGCACCTTTAGCGTAAATGGCAATATCACCACAAACGACAATAGCGTTTCTACCATCCCATGAAGAACTTTCGACCCAATTAATTGCATTGAATACAGCATTTGTACCACCATAACAAGCATTAATTGAATCAATCCCTTCGATATCGGTATTGTCACCAAATAATTGCATTAATACAGACTTGACAGACTTGGATTTATCCAATAAAGTCTCAGTACCGACATCTAATCTACCAATGGAGGCAGGATCAATATTGTATTTGGTTAATAAATTGTTCAATACAGTAAGTGACATTGAGTAAATATCTTCTCTATCATTAACAAAAGCCATATTTGTTTGACCTAACCCGATTGTGTATTTCCCCGACGATACGCCATCAAATGTTTCTAATTCAGCTTGGTTAACATACTATATCATTCAATTGTTAGTAACTCACAGTCCCCCTTTTGACCCCTTTAGAAATTTTTCAAAATGGAGTAGATAAATCAAGACTTACTTGACCAGGAACGTATATTTCCATGGCTTTAATACCGATATTTCGTGGACGTGACATTGTAAAATAGCTATTATATTACTAAGAATTAATTATATGTGAATTTTGGATATAACTGAATTGTAATTAAAAGAGTGAATAAAGTGATACAAGTTTGCTTGTTGAGAATTTAAAATCAATGCTCTCGCTCGTTTACTCGTTTGGTACGCGTTTTTGTTATTCTGGTGCACGACTATATAGCTATACAAATCAGTAACCTCTCATGGACAAGTACAAGTCTTTCCAATACCCCAAAGACCATTTACTCTTCTTCTTTACAAGCCATCCATCTGAGCCATTGAAAAAAGACATTGTGTTTTTCTTAGCACGAGAGATCAAATCGTCACGATTCATCTCATTTGTATGACTTACACCAAAACTTTTCAAATACTTCTGTAAATCATCTGTTGACCACGACAGCAAGTAATCATAGAAATCAGATCCATACTGTCTTGTCAGTTCCGCGGCGTCCACGGCTTTCTCCTTTGCCGTATTCAATGCATCACCAACTGGATCTTTGTAATCTTCATACACTTGATCAGCCATTTTTTTCCCTTTCAGGGAGTAATCTACTGCAGTGTCCTTTGCGACATTAGCCAGAGTGATCAGATGTTCCTTGTAGAAGTTCTCTTTTTGTAAATGCTTATACAAATCCGATCCACGCTTGACAACGACATCCCTTAACCCGCTAGCGTCAATCTTGTTGGCTTGTAACCATTCTTTGATTTTCTCAGTGGACCAACCAGTGAATAACACTTCAGGGGTAATTTTATTAAAATCAACAAGATTTCTCGATTTATGTTTTTGAACTAATTTAACCAAATCTTTTCTCGTTGCGAAAAGTGGTATCTTGATGCCTCTCGAGGTTAAAAACGCTTTCAAACGGTCTTTTGGCCATTTATCAACATCAACGAAAAATGTATCGTTGATTAAATTGTCCTTTGATGGAACTTTTTCCAATAAATCCTCCTTTGATGGCACTTTCTCCAACAAATTGTCCTTCTTGGATTTAGTATACTCTATCCATTCATTAATATCATCTTGTAAACTGGATTTGTTCTCTTTAACCAATTTAGTCAACTCCAGTTTATTCTGTTTCAAATTATCCTCTACTTGAACACCATGAGATTGTAACCATGTATACAATTGTGACTCAGTCCATGAATCTACAATCCCGTCTTTGAACCCACTGGAGTGGTCATCTTGGGAAGGTATATTCAACGACTCAAACAATTCATCTCTGGTTTCTCTAGCGTACACCGAGGCAGGATAAATATTCTCACGAACTTGTTTCAATAAGTAATCACGATCTTTACTCAACTTCTTTGTCGTTGCAACATTGTTTTGGTGAAGCCAATTGGTTAAATCGTCGATTGACCATGCTTCGAATAGCCAGTCCCCAGGGTACTTACCTGAAGCGTTCGAGTTCTTGCTAATCTTTGCATAATTGCTCTTTGCCAATTTAACCAAGTCTTTCTTAGTGGAGTTAGCTTTATACTTGATCTTATTCTTTTCCAAAGTGTGTTTTAATTGATCTAAGGACCATGTATCGAATATCCAATCTGAGATATGATCATTAGAATTCCATTGATCCAACAAGTAAGAGTAACTCTTTGAAACTCTTTCACTGATATGTTTTGGCCATACATATGACAACACTGTCTCCTTCATATCATACAAATTATCCCTCACCGAGTGGGCCTGGTCGTAGAACAAGTTTTCATAACGGTTACTTGCCTCGTACAATTTAGCTATCTCATCAGCAGCTAACAGTTTCAAATTTTCAATTGATGTCTTTTCCGTTGGTGTTGCAACGTCGTATTTGATATTACGATCTTTTAAAAATTGTTGCACATCACCGTCATCCCAAGTTTCAAGTAATTTGGCAAATTCTGGTATCGTTGTTGTTTGTGTTTGTAATGCACTAGTAGTTAAACTAGTTAACACTAATAAATTAAAAACTCTTATTAACTTCATCTTTAATTCGTGTAGTAGTTGAGTACAAAGTATATAATTAATTGAGTGGGTATTTATACCGTTAATTATGAATCTAAGTTGCTGTTGATAATTATCCCTTTATTGCTCTAGATTCTTAATAACACTTGCTGGGTAGTGTATCACAACCACAAGACAGCAATCAAATAAATGAAATTATATATGTACAATGTTATGATATAATTAATGACTCCACAGTTTCATCTGTATAGCAATAGAGATTGTTTGTTATGTTTATGGCTGACTACACGTGTATTTCAATGGTGTATTTGGTATTATATTGAAATTTATAGAAGCAATCTCTATTTATACCAACTTTAAGTGAACTCATCGATTCTATTGATACGGTATGAACTCTATGTAGAATTATATGAATAGATAATTGAATTGAATTGTGTGATGCAAGATCTATAATAAACTTCTACTTGTTTTATATGATTAAGTTTACTGGTTATCATTTACTCTATATCACTTCTACCTCATCGCAATGTGTAGGTCAATTATTATCATATCAATTGATACCACATCGAGTAAATATCAATTCTATACTGTAGTCTCATATGGAGTCTTTTCCACAGTAACTCAATTCCACTCCAAATAGTTGATGTATTCAGCTTGTTAATGCGTTTTGGTCTATCTGACTCAGTTCAACTCTGGAGAAGATGATAAGATAATACCGTAAAAGCAAATTACTACATCGGATGTAAGAGATAATAGATAATGGAACTCAATTACTCACCCATTGACCCTAATCAGCTTTACTTCAATATTGAGTAGCTTTCCCATAGATAAATAAATTATATATAAATTATATCAATTTCTCTATGTAAATGTCAGAATTATCATATAAATGGCATTACGTATAATACATCATTATTCAATAAGAACTGGATAAAACAGCACGGAATCTATACTCTTATATGATATCTGATACCCTATATCATATATCACTCACTGGGTCGATATACATAAGATATACTTAGTATCGGATATATCATGTAATGACATCAATTAAGCTATATCAACAGCGCATTAAGCCTCGTTGCAAGGCTTAAATTTATCCTGTACTCCACATCAATTGGATCATTCATAGATATCATAAGAGTATGACTATTTGATATATCTAATTGATATATATCTGTTGCAACACTTGTTGATCACTTGATATACAATATATATAAAATCGATGATCATTATCAAACGGCTCTCAATTCCACACTCAATTATGATTTTCTTATTAAATAAGCAACCATAATTAACTATCAATATTTCAATAATGACCGATACTTTACCAACAGATATTGAATCTCAACTGGTCACTAATCATTCCCAAAGTGATTCAATATCAGTTGCCGACCAGGAGAAATTAGATAAAGTAGACGACGACAGTGATGAACCCTTATTACCACCGATGGGGTTAAACAAGCAATTACCCAGTTACACCCCAGATAGAGATGAATTCACAGTGACTTTCAACGGTGATGATGACCCATTGTTCCCACATAATTGGCCGTTACGTAAGAAAGTGTTCTTATTTATCGTGATACTGATAGATACTCTGGCTGCTACATGGGGGAGTTCCTCTTTCTCGACGGCATCGGCAGGTTTCGCACAGGAGTTCTATGTCGGGACAGAGGTGGGGATATTGGGGTCTTCGTTGTTCATTGTCGGGTTCGCTACAGGGCCTGTGATTTGGGCTCCATTGAGTGAATTGTACGGTAGAAGGAAAATCTTGATATTGAGTTGTCTTGGTTTTACACTATTCCTGTTTGGTTCTGCTACGGGTAAAGATATTCAAACTGTGTTGTTAACTAGAGCATTTGGCGGTATCCTAGGTGCTGCTCCCTTGGTGGTTGTTCCACTGAGTTACGCAGATATGTTTGGTGATCAAACTAGAGGTACACTGATTACGATATTTAGTGTTGTTTCATTCATAACACCAATTTTCTCACCAGTGGTGAATTCATTTGTGGCAAGTTCATATTTAGGTTGGCGATGGACTCAGTACCTTACTGGTATACTTGGAGCTTTATCATTAGTGTTACTTGTATTATTCTTTAAGGAGACTCATCATCCTATAATATTAGTAGAGAAACTGAATTATTTAAAGAAGAGAACCAATAATTGGGCCATACATGCAGAACATGATGAATTTTCATTATCAATGAGAGAAATCGTCGAAGATAATATCGCTAGACCTTTAAAGATGCTTTTCACAGATCCTATAATATGTCTCCTAAGTTTATATAACGCTTTCGTGTTTGGTATCTTGTACTTATTACTTTCAGCTTACCCCGTCGTGTTCGCTGAGGGTTATAAGATGAGTATGGGTGTTTCATCGTTACCCTTTTTCGCAGTGATGATAGGGATGGCCATAGGGGGTGCGTATGATATATGGGATGAGAAACGTCATTTGAAAACATTAGCACAAACAGGTGAGCAATCAGTGCCTGAATCAAGATTACCTGCTATGTTTATTGGAGCATTCACTTTCCCCATTGGATTATTCTGGTTTACTTGGACGGGGAATTACAGTGATAAAGTCCATTGGATGCTGCCCACTGCAGCAGGGGTATTTATCGGATTCGGGTTACTTACCATATTCAATGGCTGCTTGAACTATATCGTAGACTCCTACTTGCAGTATCTGGCCTCTGCGATGGCAGCCAATGCTTTTTTGAGAGCTCTTTGGGCGTGTGCATTCCCCTTGTTCGGTACTCAGATGTTTCACGGTATGGGGACAAATTGGGCTGGATTGTTATTAACATGTGTGGCATTCTTACTGACCCCGATGCCATTCTTATTCTATAAATACGGTGCTAAGATTAGATCTAAATCTAAATATATATCCATTTAATTTTAATTACTGCTTATTCTTTGATATCTCATTGTAATTGACACAAATAAGGAAAAATTGTAAAGGGATTTGTTAATTGTTTAATTGATACAGACCAAGGTATAGAGATATAGATACGGGATGATACTGGATACAGTTAATAGATCAGAGACTGTATTGGGATTAACATTAGCTGAATTTAGAGATAGCTCATTAGATAGTAATAAGGGGGAAGATCATGTACAAACAGATGATGTAGAAAAGAAGTTGCCAAACAAGTTACTAAGGAAGGTGAAATTACCCAATAAGCCAATAACTAAGATCCCAATTGAAACGGCGGAGTTAGATAGAAGTCAAACGATTAGCCCCTTGAATTTAATTGATAATATCTTGATTGATATTGGCGGTACGAAGGATGCTCAAAAGGGGGTCCCAAGGTTCAATTACAAACCGGTACAGATATCAGATTACAATGCAGATGATTTGAAATTGTTCCCCCATGATCAGGTATCGAAGGACTCATTATTGAATCAATTGTGTGCTCCAGTGGGTTCGAGAAAGAGAAGAAATTCTCATCCCCTGCAAGAACCGAATAGACCTCCTTTCCCCTTCCCATCATACAACACTTCACAATACTATAATTGTATGTCCAATTCCACTCCTATAAATGGCTACCCCACGAGAAAATCACTTATCAACACAAATAAACGTACCAAGCTGGTCAATTCGAGTCCTCCCATGAGAGGTGATTCCAAGAAATTATTACAATATCAAGCCGATGATCATTTGAACGAGTACCTCAGGGACATCCTGGACATCATCGACAGTATCAATGTCATCACAGAGACAAATGATCTCTTGGTCTGTTGATTATAATTATAAATATTATTATCATTTAGTGTAAAATTAACACAATTTTTTAAAATTACCATTTTGTAAATTAATTGTAGTAATTTGTAATTATCAATTAGATTTATAGATTATACAAAGGTAATAGATCAAGATGCCATCAGTTGGGAGTTCAAGAAAGAAGCTTTTGTTAATGGTATGTAATTGATTTGGTATTGTACGATAATTGGTATACTAACTATAATTTTATAGGGCCGTAGTGGTTCAGGTAAATCATCGATGAGATCGATTATATTCAGTAATTACTCGGCATTCGACACCAGAAGACTTGGAGCCACCATGGACGTTGAACATTCGAATCTCAGGTTCCTAAATAATATGACTTTGAATCTTTGGGATTGTGGTGGACAGGATGTGTTTATTGAGAATTTCTTAAATAATTCCATCAATGAACCTAATTCAAGTAATAATATTTTCAAGAAATGTGAAGTGCTAATACACGTGTTTGACGTCGAGAGTAAAGAAGTGACAAAGGATATTGAGATTTTCCAAAGAGTATTGAAGAATTTAAATCAGTTTAGTCCTGAATGTAAAGTATTCATATTATTACACAAGATGGATTTAATTCAAATTGATAAGAGAGATGAATTGTTTAAGATTATGTTTAATAAATTGCAAGAGATAGCACTGCCTTTCAATTTCCAAATCACCGGTTTCGCTACGTCAATTTGGGATGAAAGTTTATATAAAGCTTGGTCCTCTATAGTGTGTTCCTTAATACCTAATATCTCCACATATGAGAAACAATTACTTGAGTTCAATAAGATCCAAGAAGCCAGGGAGATAATCTTGTTTGAGAAAACGACGTTCTTGGTGATCTCTTCGACAAATGCATTACTCAACCCGGCAAAGGCTGAGAATGGATTAGATCCAAAGAGATTTGAAAAAATATCAAATATTATCAAGACGTATAAGCAAAGTGTTAATAAGATACGTTCAAATTTCTCGAGTCTTATTCTTAGTGGGTTGAATTCATCCATCTATTTAGATGTCTTGAATGATAATATGTACATCATGATTATAATGGATGATAAATCAAATGTTGAAGAAGATAATTTAGTATTAGAAAATATCAAGAGTTTTAGTACATTGTTTCAATAATTAGTTAATTACTTAATATATATAATGTCTTATAAGAGTCTTTGATAATAAAAATAAGCTTGGTAGACAATGGCAAATAAAAGTACCGCAGCGCCTAATATACCTCTATCAGCTTGATTTCTTTCCTTGATAAATACATGTTTAATCTTATCATCTAATTTTATCTTATTCTTAACATCATTATAAATTTCATCATGTTCAGGCAGTTTAGCACCTTTTGGCATATATTTTTCAATAAATAAACTTTCAATAAATTGTTCAATTTCACCACATTTAATACCAATTTTTAAATAGTTGGAATCCTGGACTGGACATTTATGATGTATCTTACGAATGTATTCACGAAATATATCAATACAACCTTCATATGTTCTAGATTTAAGTATTAATTTACATGTTTCACCTTTTCTAATCTTGACATTTTTGACAAATACGTCGGGGTTTTGGAAAACTAATTCCAATGTAGCAATTGCCATAACTTGAGGTATAACACAAAATTCATAAGCACTTGGCTCTTCGATTAATGACAAGTAGATCAAAGTATCCTTAACGTGGCCCAATGAATTCAAGACCAATTCACTAATACATTCTAAACCACGTTGTTGATTTTCAGGTTCAATAAAATTTTTCAATTCTGGACTATATTTCCCCCAAATTTCCTTTGGCCAAAATGATCTACCATCATCTAAATCTTCTCTATAATCTCTAATAATGTTTGTCTTTTGCAAAAACAATCCCATTGACTTAGTTAATTGCAGATATTCAGGTTTGGCGATCTTATCATTAGCGAAATTCAGTGCCACAAATAAATTAGTCATACCGACACCAACTAACCCTGCAACGTAATAACAATACAAATCGTAATCTTCCACTGTGGCAACACCATTTAAATTGAAATTTTCATCACAGATATAATCGGCCATACCATTACCCATCTTATGAGTGATGTCCTTAATGATTTCTTTATATTGTGGTTTCAATTGAGAATATTCTTTTATAATCTTATCGAACTCTACCAAGACCAGTCTATCTTTCTCTGTAGGAGCGTTCCCGTTGAATGTCCAGCCACTGATTTCTAATTTTTCATCAAATGATCTCAATAATGGTACTTTGATCTTAGAATCAATAGTCATATCATCTTCCACGGTGTCTAAACCTCTTAAGATTAAGTAAAAAATCATCACTGCAACACGTAATTCCGGGTTCAATTCGTTGATCACCGCAGCAAAGGAACGAGATGTGAGATTCAATAATCCAAAACATCTTCTTAAATTTGCTGACTCTTGTTCTGGAATTCTTGGATGTTCACTGATTCTGTAAATTTTACTATAATTTTTCAATTAGTACCACGCGTAAAAATATATGAAAATTTTCAATTCTCATACATACAGTTGAATAGCTGCTCTTGCCTCCGTAGGATGAAGAATCAATTCTGCTAATTTACCCATTTCTGCAATACTCTTGTAAATTCAATTATTTATATCTACTACACCAAAATTTCTTAATTAATGTGTTGATTTTTTCTTTCGTTTACAAAATTTGGTGGAAGTTTACACGACCAGGATTATAAATATTTTAAATTCTATATTAATTTCTATTGAATAAATAAATAATTGTAATTAGTATAAAAATAATAGTATTCCGAATAGCAAGTTCAAAAGATGGTGTAAACAGAATAAATTTCTGACACCAAATAATAGTGAAAATAGGGCAAAATAACTAGATATAAAACATACAAGAGAATTAAATCTTCTTGTACGTTCATTTCTTGTAATCATCTTACCAGCGACATTTTTCTCCACTATGAGTAAGATGGGTAGTATAGCTAACATGTTATGATGTGATGAGAATGGTGTAGACCAACGCAATGAGAAATTGTGGAGAAATACAACGACTAATGTAGCATTTATTGGTGTAATCCAAATCATTAAATTCAAGATGGTGATTTGATAATTCAATAAATTTTGCATCTCTGTACGTTTGGTTTTCTTACTGCTAGGTGATCTCGACAATTGGGCTTCCACTTTCACTGTCTTCGTGTTATCAATGGCGTAATCTTCATCTGTATCTTCTAAATATATGGTCTTACCCTCAACGATGGTGAACATTTTCAAAACGACAATCAGTTGCACTGTACAACTAATCATATATGCCACCTGGTATGGAATATATAACGATACCGCACCCAAGAGTGATATCGTGCCGATCATTTGTTTCTTAGATTTGAAAATATTTAGAGTCTTATTCATCATTATACTATCTTCTAATAATTTTTGTGATAATGATGATGAATATTTATAATTCTTCTTTTTGAATCTGTTTAAAGTACCAAGAATGATAACCAGTAATTTCCCAAGTGCGATGATTAATTGGTAAAGAACACCGACAAGACTCAATGAGATGATATAAAACATTGGTCCCAATAGACAAAGATAATTTTCTCTCAAACCTAAAAATAATGAATTTCTTAGTGATCCATGATACAATTTATCATCAAATCTCAAGGGGTTCCACCATCCGATAAATGAATCAACCTTACTATTGTTTAACAAGGGAGTTAATAACAGTAATGAAGTTAAAGTTATTGCTAATAATTGGTTATCACATAACTTCAGTACACCATCCCAAAATGTGATAAATTCACCAGTCTTTTGGAAAATTCTTAATTGGAACACTAATACCAGGAAACATATCGCGATGGGGAACGAGATCACTGCGAGTCTATAACGTAATACTAACAATCTTAAGCTGTTCAAGATATCAATAGAGAAATAAATATCTAATGGTACTTCGTCCAACATTAACGAATCAGTCCAAAGTTGTAAATGTAAATTTGTCACTTGTCCCAGCTCGTATTGAATAAATGGAGAATTGCCATGCAATGTAATCAATCTAGTATCTGTATCATGTATAGTGACATGCCATTTAGATTCCAGTGGACTTTCCATTGATTGTCTTAAAAATGGTGCAAATTTTTGTCTATCCAAATCCAATGATGAAATTCCACTGATCTTGATCTTGTACGATAAGAGACTCGACCACGCTGAGGGAACAGAGATATCCACAGCAACGGGTCTACGTGATGGTAATGATAAATCGTAACCTCTAGTAAGTAATTTCCAAAAACTTTTTTCACCTAATTGTAATTGAGTAGTTTCTCTTGGTTGTAATTCACCAATGATAAAATCATCGCTGTTTTCATCAAGAGTCTTTGGAGACTCGATAACTAATATTGCATCAAATAATGAGACCATATCTGGGTCGTATTGAATAACATGGAATGGTTTTTGATCACCTCCAAATGATGAATCCGATATTGATTTCGTAGTGAACATTGACCTTGGTACCGTATGGGCGTCATTAGCTAAATCGATACAATCCAATTCGACAAATTTCACCGTGTTCAGTGACGTATAATCGATAAGTGACATCCCATCGACCATTGATCTCGAGTTACGACAACCTACAACTGCAGGGCTCTTGTTCAGTGATGATACATTCTTAACACTGATGAATGGTAACGAGGACAACAATGTGAATTGATCAGATTGACCCTGAATGTTAAACATATTCACTTTGGCATTACTATTATCTAACTCACGGCTAATCTTTGCTGGGATTCTTAAAGTATTTGAATTAATTTGATCATTATCTAATTTCAATTTAATATCAAAATTCTTTATACCCTTTTGCACTTTCAAAGCGTCAAAATCTTGTTTAGCCATTTTTTCAAAACCTGAAAGTAAGAGTCTTCTAAAAATTCTCATTCTATCCAGTAAAGGGTATGTACAATGTGGTGATTCCGTTGTGGTGATATCTAATAACACTTGAGCCAATTTTTTACGAAGTTGATCACACCAAACGATGGCAAGATGATCAATCGAGGTGAAGACGTCTGGGATCCCCGTAGTGAAGACTGTGAATGATTGATTGTTCGGTATAAGACCATCAGTCTGTGTATAATCTGCAGGTAAAGTGTTATCGGGCACTCCACCAGTGATAGAGATCAATGAAATGTTAGATAATCTCTGCTTAGCTAATTTATGTAACTCTATGGAACTTGATTCATCAAACAGTGATCTCCAAAAATTATCCATTTCTGAATACATTCTTAGCACATCACTATCGAACGTGGCCGGAGCCAGTGAATGTGGTGTCGCCAATGTGATTATAGTATTCACCGAATCGGTAACGTAATTGGGGAGTGTCAATATGGCTCTTGCCACGATACCACCCATTGAGTGGCCCAATAAGATCACCGATTGAGGTCTCGAGTGTTCAGGTCGCAGCTCGTATAATGATAATATGAATTTGATAGCTTCGTTAAGGTACTCGGCTTGATCTAATAATGTCCTTCCATGGAATGCAGTAAGATCTTCATTAAAATCAGCGGTAAAGAAATCTAAATTAGTCTTGTCTGACTTTAGACTGTCAATTGTGTCCAGGTATAAATTAGTGGTCAGAGACAGTATCGATCTTGCCTGTTTATAAGAGCCAGCGTTACCGGGGATAAATAGCACTGGTATACCTTGTTTCTTGGTAAAATCTGGATCTTTACCTTGTTCTCTATATAAGAACAAGGAATATTTCTTTGCAAATCTCGTGTGTGACTCGTCGAATCCATTTATTCTCATATAACTTGGGTACATATAAATATTTCTACATTCACCTAAGTCGGGACCCAGATATTTTAATGGTGATGCAAATGTGATGGCAATTATTGCCAATATCAATAACCCTATCGAAGTTAACGCTAGCACCGTGTAATTCGAAGCAATTTTCCGCCTCCTCAGAGGTTTCAATTTGTAATATGGGTTAGGAGATGCCATCTCGACATGAACCGAGGGTTGTGTAATGGGTATCGACAACAAGCTCCTATAATAAAACACAGCTTGTTTATAAACAAACAAACAAACAATCAAACAAACAGAACAGTAATCGTATACTCTAATAGAACCGCAATCGAGGGGGCACCAACACTCCTACGACTCTAGACGACTGTGATACTGGGTGGTGTTGACGGTGTGGTAAAAGTTGTTGAGGCTTTGTTCTTGTTTTGTGTTTTTCCTCACAAAACTCAGCCAGCACTGGATTTATATGAACTTGTTTATGGATATACCGAGTTGTGTCGAGTGGTATGAGTTGTGGTAGAGTGGCAGAGTGTGATAGAGGTGTTGCGAGACTGTGGTGTCTTTATATCCTGATACAACAATAGACATAGGGGAATGGTTCTGGACTCTTACCCGCTTGGGGGCCAGTACTAATTAGTGCAAGCGAAGACGAAAACGCACATCAATGACAAGCAGATCTGCTGTGAAGCTCTGGATAGGTCTCGTGCCTCTCTGTTTAAGCTTACTATTGGCCGTCTAAGGTTGTCTCTATGCTGGATTGAGAGTGTATTGTATCACTCTTTATATTACCCTTAATATCACTTACAACTACCAATCTCATCTACTGTCTAGATGTCATCTAAGTCATCTAGGTCATCTCATACTTAGGTAAAGTCTCTATAAAATGTATATCACTCTATAATCTCTCTCTTATTCCCCTACGCATCTCACATAGAGCATACAAGACGATTTACAAAGAGTGGCCATCACTAATACTGTATAAGTTGTAGTTTCGGCTTACTACAACTCTCATTGGTTCAACCGATAACACAGAGACATCATGTGTGGCTGAACCTCTAATTTACACCACTTGTCTTAGTAAATTCCACTCTATAGGAAGTTTGTATGCTTAATCTGACTCTCTATATCACTACATACCCTCTTTCATTATCATACCCCTCCGTAAAGTCCATACCTCATCAACATCAACTGATATGTTGATTTCGCAAGAAATCCAAAAATTGAGAAAAAAAAAATTCGAGATATTTTTCAATTTCGAGAAGAGTTCAATTGAGATATTCATATCTAGATATCTAGATTCAATATAGTCTTTATGTTCACTATAAGGCCGTCTTGTCAGTCCGTGATACGGACACTAGCACGAAGAACCGGATTTGTTCCAAGTGTTAGAGGTCAAAATAAGGTGTATCATCAGATATGGAAACCTCATCAACTGCATATTTCAAGACTTCAATTGAGATTTCAAAGTACAATTTCTGACAGATCATGGCAACAAAAGTCTGAAAAAGAGGAGAAGAAAACAAATTCTAACACTTTTAGTGATATAATGAGATTATTAGGGCTAGCTAAGCCTGAATCTAAATTGATAACACTAGGTGTAGTGTGTTTGCTCTTCACCTCTGCTGGTAGTATGGTGATGCCCTCGATTATGGGTAAAGTCATCGATACCACGAAAGTGGAGACTTCCGAGGAGACCAAAATCAAGATCTTCGATTACGAACTCACTGAAGTACAATTCTACTCCGGTGTCGGGCTGATCTTTCTCTTGACTTGTATCACCAACTATGGACGTATATTCCTCTTGAAGAAGATCGCTGAGAGAGTCGTATACAGGTTGAGGTCGACGATAGTGAAGAACTTGTTCTACCAGGACTCGAAATTCTGGGATATTAATAAATCTGGTGACTTGATTTCCAGGTTAGTCAACGACACGACGATAATATCAAAATCTGTTACACAAAATCTAAGTGATGGGCTAAGAGGTGCCATCCAAGGTGTGGTCGGGCTCACGATGATGCTTTTCATCAGTGTCAAATTAACCGGGTACATGGTGATGATGTTCCCACCGATAATATTGATCGGTGTGGTGTTCGGTAGAGCTGTGAGAGCATTGAGTAAGAAGACTCAAGAGCAATTGGGTCAATTGACCAAGATCTCCGAGGAGCAATTATCATTCGTCAAGACTATGCAAGCATTTGGAAGAGAAAGTTTCGAAATCAAGAAATATACTCATCTGTTAGATGATTTGTATAATTTAGGTATCAGAGAAGCTAAATTACAAGGTCGGTTCTTCTCATCAACTGGGTTTTTCGGTAACAGTTTATTAGTGGCATTGTTAATCATAGGAACGAACATGGTTAGAACTAATCAGATGTCTATAGGTGAATTATCAAGTTTCATGATGTACTCGGTATACTCTGGATCATCATTTTTCACATTATCGAATTTTTACGCCGAGTTAATGAAAGGTGTTGGTGCCTCATCCAGAGTATTTGAAATGTTAAATATAACACCAGATATCCCTATCGATGTCGGCACCAAAGTCGTCAAACAGAAAGAGTACGACGCCTTGCCTGATAAGACCAATGTCACGACGATAAATGGTGATATCGATTTCCAAAATATAAGTTTCCATTACCCAACTAGGGAAAATCATCAAATATTTCGTGATTTGAATTTACATATCAAGAGAGGCGACCATATATGTCTTGTTGGACCTTCGGGTTGTGGTAAGTCCACCATTGTCCAATTATTATTCCGTCATTATGATGCCCAGAGTGGTAAAATTGTAATAAACGATAACGATTTGACTAAATTGAATTTACAAACTGTGAGAAGAAATATCGGTATTGTGCAACAGGAGCCAATGTTATTCTCAGGTTCAATTAGAGAGAATATCTCATATGGTAAACTTGATGCCACGGACTTGGAAATTGAAAAAATTTGTAAACTTGCCAATTGTTACGATTTCATAATGTCATTCCCTGAAAAATTCGATACCGTAGTAGGGTCCAAAGGAACACAATTGTCCGGTGGACAAAAGCAAAGAATCGCACTTGCGAGAATGCTCTTGACTGAGCCTGAGATCATCGTATTAGACGAAGCCACTTCAGCGTTGGACAATAATTCTGAACTTGCCATTAACGATACTTTAAAAATTTTACAAAATCGTACAATAATAAGTATCCTGCATAGATTAAGTACTATCAAGATGAGTGATCAAATTGTAGTCTTAGGAAAGAGAGATGGTGATTCATATAACAGTATCTTAGAAATCGGTTCATTTAATGACCTAATGAACGATAAGAAAAGTGAATTAGTTAAATTATTACAACAAAAAGTTGAAGCTGATGATACAGAAATTGAATTAACAGAGAGAGAATTTGAAAAAGCAAAAGATCAAAATCAAGCATAACCTATATATAATATTGTAATAAATACAAAATGAACTTAACTATCTTATGTAAAAACCGTTTATCTCTTTACTGTTCCTAATAAAGGTATAATTACAAAAAAACGATATTTCCCTTTTAGGAAACACACAAAGAGATTTTATTTATCTATTTCCTAAAAGGGATAGTTAATTATAAAAATAATTTGAAAAGCTTTAAATATATATCAGATTGAACTCGTTAAGTTATCTTAGTTATTCGGTGTATCAAGATATCATCACAATGAGACCGTTCTCAGTGCAGAATCCAAATATTATACAATCATTACCAAATGTACCAACACAAAATCAAAATTTTTTCAAAATCAAGGCACAATCACAAATTAAATACCCAAGAAGATCATTAAATCAACCAATTTCAAATAAATCCAATACCCAATACGAGCTGACATTGAAGCAGAAGAACGAGATAACGATAAAGATCAATAAGTTATCTGAATTGATCACCCGTGATGAACCAAAAATTTACTACCGTGAATCTGGTGTAGATTTCACAAAGAGAGATCTGGACTCTATTAACGCCAATTTACCCTTGATCGACCAGAAGAAGTTGAATGCTCCAATAAGGACAAGACAATTCTTACAATCTACATATGAAGAGACGATGAATGAGATCGCAGGTAAAGATTCAAATTACTCTAAGACAACGCCAATTGGTGATCCTATCGAGCTGTTAATCCACGAGAACCATTCAAGATTCGAAAATGTCTATTTCAACAACAAGCAATTAACACTCACCGAGGACGGATTGACAGTCAATGAGAAACCAGTGCAAAAGAAGAGACCTATTCTGGAACTAGGTCCCGCCAGGATGGCAACCAACAATCTCTTACCACAAATCAAGAAGAAACACAGGTACGATATTCCCTTAGAGAACTCAAGAACGATATCGGCCAAGGAAGTGCTTAGAATGGTTGACTCGTCGTTGATCTCCTCCGATATGGAGTACAGTCAGAACAATTCACTTAACTCGACATCAATGATCTTGAACGGGGAAACTGATACTCCTTCAAAGAGTTTCCCATCGTATTTGAAATATTTCAATAACGGTAATGTGCTAATGGATACACCATTAAAATCTAACTCGACATCGACGCCAACGATGTTGAATAGGTTTACTAGTTTACAAGATGAAGAGTTCAGGTATAGTCCATTGAATGGATCAAAATTGAGAAAATTATAAAAAATATATAGTTAACTTAATCATCTTCATCATCATTATTATTATCGTAATCTTCCTCTTCATCATCTTCGTCATCGCTGCTATCCAGTTTCCGCTTCTTCTTCGCACCAGACATCTCGAGATCCAGTTTCCGTTTCTTGCCCTCCCCGACAAGTTTCTCTACTAATTTCTTATCCTCCACATTCAAATCCTGACTTCTCGCGTTCTTGATCACTCTCAGTTGCACGATCAACTCTTTAGCTCTGGAAAGTTTCAACGTGTCACGACGTAGTATGAAACATAAGTCCTCCACTTTTATCTTCTTTAAGCTCTTCTTATAACTAGATGAATTTCTCGTGGCTATTGACATTAACTCTTGTGATACATCTGTCAAATAATTCACCAATATATCTTCCAATACCGCCACCGTATGTTGATCTGGAGCTTCCACATCACCATGGGCATATAATAACAGTGCGATGTCCTGGGTGAAGGACTTCTTAGATGATTTCTTGGGTATATAAGACATTGATTGTATTGTATTTGTAAATATATAAGTTTTATTATAAATAAATTTAAATAATTTTGTTGATAATTTTTTTTTTTTTTAATTCTCATTCTCATTAACCAGTTGACGTACTTTTAACTCATACAAGTTACCACCATCAACCAGTTCGCTTTTCATCCCTTGTAAACAGTCTCTAAAGATCCTCACTTGTTTCCCCACATCGTTCATCTTGTTTAAGACAACATCATTCCCAGTGACAAACCCATAAATTGAGTATTGTAATCCAACCTGATTACAAAAATCAATGACTAAATTTTGTACTTTCCTTAAATTATGTCTTGGCAATCTGGGGAAAAGGTGATGAATAGTTTGGAATTGTAATCCGCCATGGAAATAATCAAACCATTCGGGGCAATCAACGTCCATTGTAGTTCTTATTTGTCTCTGTACGAATGATTCCGAGGTGCCAAGATCTGAAGTTGACATGGCAAAATGTGATAATGTGATTTGTACATGCACGATCATTGTAGTTATATGTGAAACTAACAAATATGCCACTCTGGTTTGCCAATTGGGTAATGATTTGGTGATTAATAAATAAAAAAACCAATAAATGAAAAATGTTAAACCAACGATTTCAAAATATCTAAACCAAGCCAGTTTCCCCTTCTTTGGGCCTAACCCCAATACCAAATGCAAAATTGATAACCGGTAAAGATTAAATCTTCCAAATGCTAAGATAGGATAATACAAGTATTTTTGCAATGGCACCATCCTCTTAGCGATCAGATCAAACCATAACGTTGCACCATAATACGTTGAGAAAACATCTCCTAATAACCTTGAACTCACTGCGAAAAACGGTAAATGCTGAATATCAGGGTCGTGTACTGGGTCATTAGTGATCAAATGATGTACGTTATGATTTCTCTTCCACCAACCAAGACTCAATCCACCAAACCACGAGGCAATAAGCATCCCGACGATATTGTCCACTTCGTAGTTATGCGTTATAGAGATGTGCCCTGCATCGTGGGCGATGAACACCAGTTGTTGCCACGAGATCCCGAGACAAATCAGTGATGGGATGTAGTATTTCAATTTTAAGAAAATTAATGCCCAAAGAAACAGTGACCCGATTCTGCAAAGTTCTTTGAAATACTCCACATAGGGGCACTGGTAGTATCCACCTTCGACGACCTTATTGTGTAATTCATTATACTTCTCCGATAAATAACATTGTGTCTCATAGTCTAACGATGGTAAATTTTGTAAATCTAATTTAACCAATTTATTATCGAAATTTTCAATAACAAATTTCGGATCTCTGATACTGTCATCGACTTTAAACAAGTCTGGTCTATCCAACGACAACACCACACCTTGTGGTATCTTCGGTTTGATCATTACTGGCTGCTCCCCTACTAATTTCCCCTCGTAGTCTCCTTCTTTTAAAGTACGATACACACCTCCCTGTATCGGGGGCAACATGTTCTCCCACTGGTAATCTATCCTCCCGACACTGAACCTCTTAAATGTCCTGATCGTCTCTTCGGCATGGTACAGATTCATCTCATCGGTGGCATCCCTGCCGATCATGTGGAATATAGCCTGGTCACCTCCCGGGTGAGGCACGAGCCACAGATTCAATTTCAAGACATGAGAGTCGTAGATGACAATAGCGTTCCCGCACAGGATCAAGTGCTCTATATATCTCGGTGACAAGATCCTGCTCTCTTTGTTCGTAGACGACGATACCGTCATTGTCTGTGACATTATCCCTTGTTTTAAAAGTGAAAGAGGAATTGATCCTTTACGTGTTTTTTTTGCGTTTATTAATTTTTACTTAGCTGTACACCGAATCAGGTGATATTGAGGAATTGTATCAGTTGTAGAAGCTGTATGGGCTATATGGGCTATATCAGCTATATGAGATGCTATATAAGATACAGTAATGATGTCAAATTACGAGATAAACCAAAGTATAATAATACAAATTGTAATCAAAGTGGCCAAAATCAAACTATCCCTCTTCTTTCTCGTATTAATCTTCTTAATCAACGTGTTAATCCCCGGCACCGTCGCCAAGCTCTGTGTTATCCTCTGTCTCGTATCGTTCAACGTCGAGCTCTGTTGTGAAAATATCTCTCTCGTGTGTAATGCATCATTGATTAATCTGTCCACTATATTATGTGATTCCTCAGTACGTTGACGTTCATGTTGAATGTAGGAGTCTTCATCTTGCATGTGTTCTTGTTCTTGTTGGTTATGAGAGTCTATGTCATCACGAACGCTATATAATAAATTCATTCTATTACGTTCTTCAAAAATTGCATTTTTAATTCTATTAAAATCTCTTTTCTGTTCTTGTAATATTTCTCTTTGTCTTTGTAATTGTTGTAATTTTGACAGTGGTAGGGTTAAATCTTGTTCCGAGATATTAATCATAATTTGTATAATTTCATCTGATTTATTTAATTGCCTTTCAACATTTCTCTCCAGTGATAATTCCAGTGCCGTGGATGAAGACGAAGTAGACTGCAGAAATGATGAATACTTGTTCAACAGTTGTTGAGTTTTGCTCTCAAGTGATAATGCCTGGGCTCTTGCCTGTTGAAATGATGACATTGTATGTGTTTAATCAGTATAGTTCTTGGTACAATTTGTTGTTCCTAATTTAAATTTAAATAAATTGAACTTTGGGGGCTTTGCCGAATTGCCTAATTGAGATGAATTGATCTCTACACGACTTCAAGATCGATTTAAATATAATTTAAATATATATATATAATTTATATGAATTTTTGATTAAATAAAAGATTAAATAAAATCAATGCAATAGTATTAATTAGTCGAAGGCTAATTGTTTCTTAATTTCAGCAATAGCTTTACCTGGATTTAAACCTTTTGGACAAGTTCTTGAACAATTCATAATTGTATGACATCTATATAATGACATTGAATTTTGTAACATTTCTTTTCTTAACAGTGAAGCTTCATCTCTTGAATCAATTAACCATCTATACAGTTGCATTAACACTGCAGGACCAAGATATTGTTGTTGATTCCACCAATATGAAGGACATGAAGTTGAGCAACATGCACATAAGATACATTCGTATAATCCATCTAATTTTCTTCTATCTGCGATACTTTGTAAATTCTCTTTACCATCATCAGGAAGGCTATTTCTTTGTAAATAAGGTTGAATTGATTTATATTGCTTGTAAAAATGAGTTAAATCTGGTACCAAATCTCTGACAACAAACATATGTGGTAATGGATAAATTTTTGTCTCCTTCTTAGTATCTGTTTCAATTCTACAAAGACATGCAAGGGTATTTCTACCTCCAATATTCATTGCACATGAACCACAAATACCTTCTCTACATGATCTTCTAAATGTTAAAGTTGAATCTTGCTCATTTTTAATTTTTAAAATTGCATCTAAAACCATTGGTCCACATTTATTTAAATCAACTTGATACTCTTGCATCTTAGGTTTAACTTCAGGTTGATCAGGATTCCATCTATAAATTTTAAATGTCTTCATTCTTGGTAGTTGCTCTTCTGTTATAGTTGCAAAATTTCTACTATTTAATCTTGTAACACAAGATAAAAATCTATTTCCTCTCATCATCTTGACAGATTATATTATATTATATTGTAATATATCGATAAATCTTGTATAAATATATTAATTAAATTATCTTATCCATAAATTACCAAAGAGCGAAATTACTGGGTATTTATCTTTTACAGTAATGAGAAACAGGGGCTGTCTGAGCGGTAGAGGGTTTCGCTTCCGACGTAATCAAATTTGCGCTGATTGGCTGGTTTTTGTATATGAAAATCTGGAGAAATCACTATCTTATAGAGAGACCACTATACACTTTATACACAATTGATATGTTGAACTGGTCTTTGATTATACTATAAGAGTATCATCAAATACACTATGTAATTCCTTATATCTACCCCCATCATATTCTCATTATCTCATCAATATGAAATTATATTCACATCGACTGTTATTGAGTGTCACTTACTCAAATGGGTCACGTCTTTTATTCAAATCCCGATTATTTACGGGATTGTGTATATGTAAAGAGTAGTGTATGTGGGTATCAACTTATAGAGTCGTGTATATATGATACAATATATCCGTATTAAGTAATACACGGGGGCTGTCTGTATCTATATACAATTTAAATTTGTTCATTTAAAAGACAAATTTCTTACAAGGCGTAAATTGACTTAAATCATATAGAAATAACAATGTCAGATGTTGATGATGAAGAAGAATTCCTTTATGGATCAGATAATGAGAAATCTACTACAAATAAATCCAATCTTGTACCTGAATCGATACAAGAATTAAACAATGATGACGATAATGATGATGAAGATACAGGTACTGAATATGAATCATCATCAGATGATGATGATATTGAAATTATAGTTGATTCTAATCAAGACAATAAATTAACAGTTGATGACTCAAAAGTGGCAACAACAACAACTTCAGATTCTTCAATAGTTTCAACTACAAAGACATTACCTGAACATCAAGAATCAACAATAAATTTAGATTCAATACCAATGTATAAAGGACAAAAATTAACAGATTTAGATTTACTGAAATTAGAAACTAAACCATGGAGATTACCTGGAGCAGATATAACAGATTATTTTAACTATGGTTTCAATGAAATTACATGGTTAAAATATCTTAATAAAAATGATCAAATTAAATCAATTTTACAACAACAACAACAACAACAACCTGTATCACTGCCCATGCCACCAATGGGAATGCCACCATTCATGCCAATGCCCCCACAATTCAATATGTTTAATCCAATGATGAATCAAAATAATAGACAAATGTTATGGAATATGAATAATCAAAATAAACCACCACAAAATCAACAACAACAACAACAACAACAACAACAACAACAGCAACAGCAACAACAGCAACAACAACAATCAGATAAATCACCAACACCTCCATCGAATCTACCAAAGATACCAACAAATGCAAAATTACCTCAAATTCCTAAAATGACTCCACCACCTTTACCACCACCAGAAGATGAAAAAGATTTAAAGGAGAAAAACTTAGGTCAAAATACAAATAATTATAGAGATCGTGGTGGTAACAAACAACGTCGTCGTCATTGAATTGGATATCGATACTACTTCTTTGTCATGTATATTATATTAATTATTGCATTATTTTTGAATCATATAGTAGATTTTTCAAACGTAACCATATATCCTAATGATATGAGAAAGTACCATTAATGAATCACCATTTGAGATTGATGCTTTCAATAACTCGAACCACACCATGATTTTCTCCATATATTGATTACATATAATAATTCATCAATTGAAAGATCTAACTCCTTAATCTCAATCAACACCTCATGAAACCCACTACACCATAAATCAGCATCAATCAACTCGTAATCCCCTCCATCATCCCATTCCCGTTCGGTCTAGTCATCCTATTGATCATTATAGAGATTGAGACGTATTAACAAGTGATGGGTTAACCCCCATTAAACAATTCTATTAAAATATGATAATTTGCTCTTTTTTGGTAATGAAGGTTAATCAGTGAATTCAACATTTGAAATTATAATTACAGTGGAATATACTGGAGTTATGATCAATTGAGGTTATTGAGTCACTACAGGATGCCTTATTGGATATGATCGCTATATGGATAGAGTCATAAGTTCAGTTGTAATGGATTAATCTTGTATTTAGTTCATATATAATAATTTAATTAAAATATATCCCTTTATGAAAATAATTTTTAACTTTCTTCAATCAATATCTGAACATTTACATTCATATATTCATATCAATCCGAATTTCATCAATATATAACTACGATTCGAAATGAATCTAGTAGATCAAGATATAATCAATATGAAGCATCTATGTTGGATAATACATAAATATATGATTGACTTCCTAATACGGAAATACCTGATTTGGTCATTTTAATATTAAAATTATAAATATCACAAATTGAAGTTTGTATTAGGATATGAAATGATATATCATATCAATGAGATAGTAATAATCACTAAGTTACAGTATAATTTATATTAATTTTATTTTATTAGAATTGAAAAAAAGCTATAAAGCAAAAAAAAGGGTAATGTATATAAAATTATCTTTGATTCATTAATTTCAACCAAGGTTGTCTTGCGAAATGATTCATATTAATAACTTGTTGTAAAACCGAGATCCAATCCTCCTTTTCGTATTTATCATTTGCTATAAATTCGATAATTTCATTATTTGCAAATTTTAATTTAAAACTAAAATTAATTAAATTATCACTAAAATTTCTATCAGAATTTAAATCATTCAAATGGATTAACTCTGTCACTTTTTTCAAATTGATCTTACATCTGGTCTTTAATGAATCTTCATTAAATGCAATCAATGTAGTGTTCTCTAATTTGAAAAATCTTCTTTTCAAAATTGGACAATCACCACCTTCTTGACTCAAGAATCCTTCGAATTTCAAATCGTCTTGTTTATTGATTAATTGTAATTGATCGTAAGCTTGTCTTATCGAAGTGGGGAAAATTTCAAATTTTGATACACGTGGTAAATATAACATTTGTAAATCTAAGGAACCAATCTTAGAAAATTGATTGTACTGTTTAGCGTTCCATTCATTAATGATTGGTAATTTATATGAAATTGCCCTACCGGTGATCAGATTCTCGAATTTCTTGAAATCTATAAGAACCTTACCGAATGATCCATCTTTGGCCATTATATCTGTCCATGGATCATGTGGTGGTGGTTTAGTGACAAGTTTCGTTCTAGTAATGACATGTTTGTCTCTAAGTAATTTCCCGAAGAAACCCTTGGATTTGACCACTTCACGTTCTTTAACTTCCACAATGGAGCTTGGTAATCTATCATATTTAGCCTTTAACGTTAAAATCAAATTCAACGAGTCTTGTAATATGAATTCAAATTCACGATCAATACTGATTCTATCATCTAATTTAAAATAATCTGTTTGTATTCTATGAACTCCATTATCTAAGATAATGAAAAATTTCGCATCACGTTTCCTGAATCCAGGTAATAAAAGATTTGATAATGAATTTAATTTTAAAAACATACGTCCACTTTCACCATTGATTAATTTCTTCTCCAGTGGTTGCTGTGGTAATGTGTTCACTTGTGATGGTGTCATAGTGGATAATGGATTTGGTGGTAATGGTTTACTTAAATGTGGTACAATCTTTGCAGGTGGCTCCAAGGCTGAAATATTACTTAACATTGTAACGTCATTATTATCAATAGTCTTGATCTCAGTCATATCTGAACTGATATCTTCACCTTCATCCATTGGTGACATCGTCACTGCCATTTCCAGTGTGACGAATTGTTGTCTGATAGGGGAAGATTGATTTATAGTCAGTGTAGACAGTGGGTTCTTCACCTGATGATCTTCATCTGAGAATACCTCGATTGGTTCTTCATGATTACTCTTTATTGTTCTTATCGTACCATTTCTCCAAATATTTCTGATTTTCTTTTGATCACTTGATAATTCTTTAGATAATTCACTCTTAATCAAGACATCTTCCATATCATTATCCAAGTTAAATTTCTGGAAATCTGTGGCAAAATCTGAGTCCCCTGAAAGGTTAGGTAATTCCAACTCCGAGACTTCTTTTAAATCATCATCGTATTCTTGTGATATTATACGTTTACTTATAACATGAACAGAATTCTTTCTTGAAGCTTCTTGAAATTTATAATCAATATTTGATCTATTTATCGTTGAACTTGAAATGGAACTACTACAACGTGTTGTCTTATGCTTTGGGACACGCAGGAATTCAGGCTGGGATTGCCAAATGGAAAAGACGTCATTGCTTGGTGATGATAATCCGTTGGATACTGGTGTTAGGATATCGGCAAAGCTATCGTCGAATTCTTGTTTTGGTTTAATTGAATCTTCAGTTAATTCTAATGATATCGAGTGAGAATTATCAGATTCCGGATTGGACTCTATACGGTATTTTATGTTTTGAGGGATTTCGATATTTTGTTCAATGTGTGGTTCTTTCTTTATTATTTTGTCAGAATCAGTCTCAGATTTGATGAGTTTATCTGTTTCGATTTCAGGTATTGAGTCATCAATACCTGGTTCTGTCTTGATAACCTTTTCAGTGTCAACTTCATCCGGTATAGGTGTATCCAGTTCAGCAACTTGATCAATATGTATGGATTTGTCACTTTCCAATTCATCAGATATAGAATCATCCATTCCTGGTTCCGATTTGATAACCTTTTCAGTTTCAATCTCATCAGGTATTGAGTCATCCATTCCTGGCTCAGACTTAACTATCTTATCGATCGAATCATCCATATCTGGCTCAGCCTTTATGACTTTATCAAAATTATCAATTTCATCCCTATCTGACTCGGTTTTAATAATTTTATCAAATTTATCAACCTCATCTAATTCAGGTTCTTGCTTTATGAAATTATCAAACCCAATTTCATCGTTATTTCCATCTATATCAATCCCCTTATTATAAACATCAATTGTTTCCACATCATTTAAATTTTTTAAATCATTTGAACTTACAATTTTTTTCAAATTACTACCAACATTGACTAAAAATTGTCCCATCTTATACGGTGACAACCTCTCAGTCAATGATGATTGTCTCGAATGTTTCATCGGTGTCATTTCTGACTCTACCGTTGTAGGTAAGATCCTCTCACCAGAGGCAATGGAGAATTGCGATTTGACAGAGTTTGATCTATCTAACTCCAATTTCAATGATTTCTTATCCTTAGTATTTCTTAAATTTGTCTCATACAATTCAGTGAATCCGTCATAATCTTCCACTTCGTGGTCTTTCACTGTACTCAATAACATATCGTCATAGTATTTATTAGATTTTAATTGTTTATATTTCAATGATTCCATATAATTATCATGATCAAAATTCGATATGGGAGCATTATCTAATACTGCATTCAATTTTGTTTCAATTGTCATCTGCTTTATCGATTTGATATCTTCATTAGTGATCTCTGGCACTTTCACCGGCTCCAGCTCCTCCACTTCTTCCATTATCGAGGTCTCATTCGGGTTTATATCAGGTAAGGGTTTCCTCTTTTTAGGACTTAGAGGTTGCCAAATTGGTAAATTATTAATCAATTCATCATTCTCCTCGATATCACTTTCTTCACTTGAATAATTTTCGAAATTTATCACTTTTGGAGACTCGAAATTAATCTTTACAGTCTTCTTCTTAGGTGTGGTGAATACGTCACGGGGGCCCTTTATGAAATTTGGATTCTTAGGAATTTGTTGCATTAGTTCGGTTTCATCATTGGTTTTCAAATTCAAAGGTTTTGTTGGTGATATTATATGATCCTCGGTGTCGCTGATCAAGGACATCGTAAGATCTGAATGCTCTTTCTTAATAAATGACATTCTTAGTATATCTAATTGATTTGAATTTAAGGGAGATGAGATTTGTTTACTTTTTTATCTTAATTGATTTTTGTATGGCGTTTGGGTTTTACCCAATTAGGAAATCGAAATAGAGTACTTTATGCACGACCAAAAGCTATTTGATACCATAAACACTACTCTATCTAAGTATTTTTTTTGATTTGACACACAGTACACTACTTTTCTGATCTAGATCTAAAAGTATAAATCAGATAGGCTTAGATATACTACATCAATACGTCATAAAGAGATATTACATTTAATCTACAAGTTTTCAGTAACAAAAATAAATAGCTTTTTAATATATATATATATAAATATATAATTTTCCAAATTAACTCCAACCCAATTTTAATTTTAATTTAATTTTAATTTAATTTTTTTTTTTATCAACTCCCCCATATGCAATAAAATAATCTATCAAAGAGATTATAATACATTCAATCTTGGAATTGAATTATCAGTAATCAGTGATTGTAATTCATCATTAATATTTAAATCAACTTCAGAAACAATTGAATTTTTTCTGTTGTTATTTGAATTAAATTCTGGTGAAATTGGCGAAATATCTTTTATAACAAAAGGTTTACTAATTTCATTAGCTAATGGTAAGAATGTTATTGTGTTATCGTTTGAGTTCATCTTGTATTATAATTGATATTTGATAATGATCTGTAAATTATTAAAACGAGATATATTCATCTCTTTATATATAACAAACTAAGGTCATGATTTTTAATAAAATTTTTAAAAATTAGTCATGCGCAAAGCCCCTGTATTGCCTAATTAGGCACAACTCATGACCATATGTCAAATCCCAGTCCACGTGATCGATATGACTCAAAGTAATACAACTTACATAGTAATAATAATAAGTTATAAAGATGATGTATCATCCTTTAAATTCTTTATAGGTTATTAATTTTGATTCGTTTAAATGTTTTAATAAAATTTCTGATGAACCATCATCAATTGCAAATTTTTTGGAATTTTTAATTAATTTATTTAAAAAATTTAAATAATTTAAATAAATTAATAAATCAGTTGAATCATTTTTTAATTTTAGCTGTGTTTTAGAATTGATTATTCTCTTGAATTTAGTTCTTGATATCTTCATTACTATAATTATTGTATTAGTAAAATTATTTATTTGTTTATTTATTTATTTGATTTTTTTCTTATGGTAAAAGAGTAGTGTATGCAATTACAAATCTGTCAATCTCATGTGTCAATAATTTGATACGCGGACATAAATTAATGTAAATCAATGATATCAATACAAGATGAAACGATTGTATGTGAATATACGATATCACTTGGAATTGATTGATGTATTAATTTACAGGTGTATTGATAATAGAGATTGTATGTATATATGGTATAATGTAGAGTGGAATAAATACATATCGGATAGATTACCGTATAAGGAATAAATCCCAGATATAACAAGATAGTAATATGTCATTGCAAAAACCTTTTATCTCCAAATTTCCAAATTTAAAGAAATGAAAAGTGGCGCATTTGTGTCCCGATTGGGAAGTGACATTTTGTTTCTTTTTTTTCTGGCGGTTGTTTCTTTTTCCCTGAGTAGGTGAATATTTAAATATGTGTTGGAATTAGTGACATATTATTAATAAAATATTTAATTATTCTGAAAAACATCTTTTTTCAAAAGCGACCAGATTTTTTTGAAAATAAATTATTTTTTAGTCTTTTGATTTAAAAATTAATTTTATTTTTGCCTTTATTCTTATATAAATCTTTGTATTTCCCTTGATAATTTGTTGAATCATTTGATATCATTCAATCATATATAGAAAATGGAATTATCAAATTTGATTAATAATCAAAATCAATTTCAAAAATTACCATCATTAAATGATGAAATTTTGATCAATAAATTACAACAACAAAAGCAGATTAAATTACCATCAATTCATGAAATAATCAATATTTCTGAATTAAATTTTAATCAACAACAAGAAAAAAAATATTATCAACCAAATCCAATAATAAATAATTATCAATATAAACAAAATATAATATCATCACCAATTTTACAATCACCAATTGAATCTCCAATTTTCCAAAGATCATCATCAACATCATCAATATCATCAAATGAACAAATTGGTCAACCATTTGATAAAAAATATGTAACAACACATAAAATTGGTATAATATCAAGATCACAAAACGGTCGTAAAGGTAGATCAAATTTACCAAAAAAGACTACAATGATTTTATTAGATTGGTTATATAAAAATATAAATCATCCTTATCCAAATCCAAAACAAAAATCAGAATTAATTTATCAGACAGGTTTATCATCACAACAATTAAGTAATTGGTTTATCAATGCAAGAAGAAGAAAAATTAGATCGTTAAAGTTTCAAGATGATGAAAAATATATATTATAATTTTTTATATAATTTTTGTAAATATAATGAAAAGTAAATTATTTATGTCATTTTATGTCAAATTGTTTTTAGATCTTTTTTCATCCTTGTAATTGAATTAAGTTATGTTGCATTATCGTTCCTAATCGGGTGATAATTCCATGATCAACACTATGAGACTATGGAACACCTCGTTAGAGGTGTTGAATGAGTGATACCCCGTTAGAAGTGCTGAGTACCGAATCTCACACCCATACTTCACACCCATAGCTCATATCAAATATGAAATATCACTTACTCATATCTAAACGAGGTGTTGGATATTCGTCTCATATGGGGTATATGTAAAAAGAGCAAATTTAATTTTTTTTACATCAAAAATTCAAAATTTAATTTCTTTTCAAAAAAATATACAAAAAATTTAATCGCGTGTCATAAGATCTATTTGCCTTATAACGTTTGCCTTTTGAATAATGTTGAATATTCAATACCTCGTTAGAGGTGTTGAATAAGAGTGAGTGACTTAACTCATATCACATACCTCGTTTAAGGTATGGGGTATGAGATCTATATAGCATATATCATATCATATACAAATCACTCAGTCCATTATCCATTACTCATATCTCATATCTCATATCTCATATCTCACACCTCTTGCGAGGTCCTGAGTGAGTAAGATATGACATATGACAAAATCACCCAGCTCGTATTTAAAGACAAGACTAAAAGGCACAAAAACATACAAAAAACCCACCCTAAAAACGAGACCAAAAAAGGGCAAAATAAATAAATAATTATATTTCGTCCTGGTAAATCCATTTTCGTTAAAATTGATTGACGTTTTTATGAAAGTTGTAATGTAATTATTTGAAATTACCATAGCCTTATATGGGATGGTATACCAGCGTATACCATGTAGATACCATAGTAATATGTATCTATCATACTGATATATCTGGTACAAATACAGAGATAGATATATGTATAGATTTAAATTGACTTTTTACGATATTTTCAATATCATTCAACATAGATCTCATACAACATTTTAAATCATACAATTTTAATCAACGATTACATATAAAATAATGAATAAATTTAATTTGTTAGAATTTTGAAAGATTTTTCAAAAAATTTTTGAGAAAAAAAAAATAAAATAAAATTTCTATTTAAAAAAAATGATATGCAAAGGGAGACTACCGGGACTAAGGCAACCATATATCACATATAAGGTTTTCGGAATAATTAAGCTAAGCTTTGCATTATTATTATTAAAATTGTACGATTGAATTGCCCTCTATGACATTTTATCAAATTAAAAATTGATTTTTAATATACGCCTCATTATTATTTTTTATTTGATTTATGGAGTTAAGTGACTAATTAAGCGATTTTTTTTAAATTTTGTTATCGGCCAAATGATAATTACCCGGATTTGTCAAGTGTTATGTAATATTTCAATTAGGCCAACTCTGTAAGTTGATATATCAACTTAATACAAACAAACAATGCGAGTTACAGTAATTGGGTGAGTGTAGTTAAATTGAGTAGTTGATATATTTCATTTACTAATTGAGTCTTAGTTCCGGTGTTACAGGTTTAACAACAGCAAAATTATTAATCGATAAAGGTTATGATGTCACAATTGTTTCATCAAAATTTCATTTTGACGGTTTAGATTCCAATTATACGAGTAATTTCGCTGGTGCTAATTGGGCTTCATTTGCCTCGAAGGAGCAAACCCAATTACAAGAATTTGATAAACCTGGTTACATCGAATTTATGAAATTGGCTAGAACTAAGCCGAATTCTGGTGTTCATTTACAATATAATGTAGTCAATTTCACTAAGGAGGCATTCGAGAAAGGGAGGGTTTGTGATAACGACGAGGAGGAAATTCAAAGGTTATTACCGTGGTATAAAGATTTTGTGGAAGAATTTAAAATAATTCATTACGATAACGAATTCAAATTTGGATTTTCCTATCTTGGAATAGTCATATCAACGACGATTTATCTCGGATACTTATTCAATTACTGTATGGAGAATGGTTGTCATGTTAAGAGGTACACTTTAGATAATATCTCCGACGCAGCGAAATTACACCATACAGGTAATTCTGATTATATAGTGAACTGCACTGGTATTGGAGCATTGGGTTTACTGAATGATAAGGGAGTGTTTCCTATTAGAGGACAAACAATCTTGATTGAAAATGAATTCCCATATAAATTGAGTATCAAGTTGTATGACGGGTACCCTGAAGAGTCATTCTATCTTATGCCACGATTAGAAGGTGGTTGCATAATTGGTGGTTGTATGTCTAAAGACAACTGGGACGCCAATATCGATTATGAAATGAGTGAAAGATTCATTCAAAGAGCGATAAAGTATTGTCCACAGCTAATTGACCCCACATATAAGCATAATAAAAATTATATCAAATTAGTGAGACATCAAGTCGGATTCAGACCTGGTCGTGTCGGGGATGTCAGGGTTGAGAAAGTGGGTAATGTTATACATAATTATGGGGCAGGTGGTACTGGGTATCAATCTTCTTATGGAACGTGTGGTAAAGTTGTTGAATTAATTGAACTGAAACTGAAATTGTAATCTGAGGTATTATATAACTGGTTTCTGGGAGCAGATTAATGTTATTGACTTTCTGGTAAAGTCTATATATGTTTATATCGGTAACGATTTTCATGATCTGCTTTATGATATTTATGATCTGGTGTAGAATGTTATTAAAAAGAGTTTAATCTGGTCTAGAGTTACTTAGGGAGTTAGTGATCAAGTAAGGATGATACGATTTGTTGTATTCTAATAGTTACCAATACCCAGTATCAGTATCTATCAAGTACGATATAAAAGAGATGAAATATCCTTAAGATGATTTAATTAATTCCTCAAGACAAAATGAAATTCTCAATTATTACAGTCGTCTCCATTCAAATTATCCAAGTTCTCGCACAAGACAAATGGCCAGGATTTTGGTGTGATAAAGAATGTATTGAAACAATTGAATTTGCCCAAGCTTGTAAGGAGACAAAGGAGTATACTAATGATTGTATTTGTTCATCACATTTCCATAGAAAGTTAAATAAATGTCAAAGTGATGGTTGTGATGAAAATTATTTAAATAAACAATGGAATTTGAAAATTGAACCATTAGTTGAAGATTGTGGTGATAGATATCATGAAGGTCCCTTGTGATTATATTAAATTAATTTTTAATTGGATTGTATAGCAGTAATAAATACACGACCTTTTTTCTTTTAAAAAAAAATTACAGAGGCAAAAAATTTGTAATCTCTTGTATGATATAAGATAGATATCAGTTTATAGATGAGTGCAATATTATCAGTTGATGATTTAAATGATTTCATTAGTCCCGGTGTCGCATGTATTAAACCTGTTGATGTGAAGAAATCGAATGATGATCATATAGAGATTGGATTTGATGATGTTGAACAAACTGTGGAACCATTACAAATATCATTGAATGATTGTTTACTGTGTTCTGGTTGTATCACTAGTGCAGAGGAGGTGTTGGTGCTGCAGCATTCACATAAGGAATTCATGAATGCGTTACAGAAAGGTGGTAAAGTTTTTGTATTGAGTATAAGTCATCAATCACGTGTATCTATACTGGAATATTATAAATTAAGTATCAGACAACTGGATAAATTGATAATGAAATTATTTATGGATAAATTAGGTTTCAAATTCATAGTGGGGACAGGGTTAGGTAGGAGGATACTGTTACAACAAAATTCCATGGAATTAATTGACAAAAAATTGAAATCAAATTTGGATGGTCCAATATTATCAAGTGCATGTCCTGGATTTATATTATACGCAGAGAAGACACATCCTGAGTTGTTACCGAGGATAAGTAATATCAAGACACCACAACAGATAACGGGATTGATTTTGAAAAAATTGGTCTCAAATGAATTACAAATGAAAGAGAATGATATTTATCATTTATCTATAATGCCATGTTTTGATAAGAAATTAGAACTGGCTAGGGATGAAGTAGTCAAAGAAGATTTCAAAGATGTTGACTGTGTGATAACACCAAGAGAGTTATTACAAATGATTATGGATGAGAATATTGATATCCCCGGTATGATTAATGAATTAGATGATTCCGATATTTATGATGCCATAGCTCCGCAGAGTTGGCCTAACCTGAGGGAGAGTTGGATGAATGATGAAGGATCCAGCTCAGGAGGGTATGCATTACAATATTTAATTAATTATCGTAGTTATTTAACAATGAATGGTATGGCCGATTTATCAATTACGACTATTGAAGGTAGAAATTCAGATATTGTTGAGTATAGATTAGTGAATCAAGATGGTGACAAATTAGCGTCAAGTGCAATAGTTAATGGGTTTAGGAATATACAAAATATAGTGAGAAAATTGAAAAATAATGGCAAGAGGATAAGAAATAAGAGAAATCGTGATAATGAAGTAACTAAAATTGAACAAGCAGATCTGTTTAAATGTGATTACGTCGAGATCATGGCTTGTCCAAGCGGGTGCATAAACGGTGGTGGGCAAATCTCTAATACCGATAAGAATTGGATATTGAATATGATTAATTTATATAATTCTATCCCAGTGACAGAACAACAAAATTATCAAGATTGGATCAAAAAATTTTGCGATTTTTATGGCATTAACAATGATAGAATGTTGTTAATGAATTATAATGAAATCAAAAATGATAATTTACCAATTGCATTATCAATTGGTACTAAATGGTAGAGATTATTTATTTATTTATATATTTATTAAGAAATGGGGTTTCCGGAGAAGGAGATCATTATATGTTTTGTAGTGTACGATGTATCAAAATATGATTTTCATGATAAATCGATAATCGATAAAGAGTAGTGCATCGGATGTTAAATACGTGATATGTCATACAAGGGTAGTGTACAGTGTGCCAACTATATCATGATAAAATGTATAGAGATATCGAAGTCGTGTACATCCAATGGTTTTTACGGTTTTTATCCATTAATTTTAGAGGACAAAATGCATCGGTCAGAATAATCCGATGACACCTTTGATAAATGGATCGCCTATTTTTTCCCTTAACAAAAAGGATACCTTTGTAACTAGGAGTGTTGATTAGCCACTATCTAGATATTTCATACTCTGTGTACTATACAGTCATACAAGCTTATCTTGTATATAGAGTGTGTATATAGAGTGTATATGGTGATTGTATTGTAGTCTATACGTAGTCTATATCTATCAATTGGATATAATATCATATTTTAGTATAAGATACCGCTATATAAACCCGGGATCGCTCAAGTCCATAGACTAAGTAAAAATCAATGAGCCACAAATTTGTTGCCACCGAAAAAATCAATTTTTGAAATGAAAAGCCGGAACTCATATAAGAGAAGCAATTTACTTATTATATAATTATATTAAATTTATATTTAAATTATATTTATATATTATATTAAATAGAGTATTCAATCAATTAGTATGACAGGACCAATTCAATTTGAAGAAAATACAGTTATTGTTGTATTTGGTGCTTCCGGTGATTTAGCAAAGAAAAAGACATTCCCTGCATTATTTGGTTTATATCGTGAAGGATATTTATCAAATAGTGTTAAAATTATTGGATATGCAAGATCAAAATTATCACATGACGAATTCAAAGATCGTATTATTGGTCATTTAAAAGCCACAACAGAGGAAAGTAAAGCTAAGATTGAACCTTTTTTGAAATTATGTTCTTATATACATGGTCCATATGATTCACCAGAAGGTTTCCAAGAATTGAATAAATCAATTGAAGAATTTGAAATTGAAAGAAAAGTTGAACAATCACATAGATTATTTTATTTAGCGTTACCACCTTCGGTATTTACAGTTGTTGCAGGTAATATTAAAAAATATAATCACCCGGAATCTAAGGGATTAGCAAGAATTATCATTGAAAAACCATTTGGTCATGATTTAGAATCTTCAAGAGAATTGACAAAAAGCTTGGCTCCAATTTGGAAAGAAGATGAATTATATAGAATTGATCATTATTTAGGTAAAGAAATGGTTAAAAATTTAACAGTTTTAAGATTTGGTAATGAAATCTTTAATGCATCATGGAATAAAGATCATATCACATCGATTCAAGTCTCTTTCAAAGAACCATTTGGTACCGAGGGAAGAGGTGGTTATTTTGATAATATCGGTATTATTCGTGATGTTATGCAAAATCATCTTTTACAAGTCTTGACTATATTAACAATGGAAAGACCAATTAGTTTTGATCTGGAATCCGTTAGAGATGAAAAAGTTCGTGTCTTGAAACTGTTCAAGCCAATAAATCATGATGATATCTTGATTGGTCAATACGATAAATCTGAAGACGGTACTAAACCTGCTTACGTTGATGATGAAACTGTTAATCCAGATTCTAAATGTGTCACTTATGCTGCATTACATTTAGAAATTTCTAATGAAAGATGGGAAGGTGTACCAATTATAATGAGAGCAGGTAAGGCATTAAACGAATCCAAAGTGGAAATTAGAATTCAATATAAGGAAATTGCAAACGGTATGTTCAAAGATATTACAAGAAATGAATTAGTTATTAGAATTCAACCAGATGAAGCCATCTACATGAAAGTTAACGCCAAATTACCTGGTGTCTCCACAGAGACAACATTAACCGAATTAGATTTAACTTACTCCAAACGTTACAAGGAATTTTATGTTCCAGAACTGTACGAATCATTAATTAGAGATGCATTACACGGTAACCATTCCCATTTCGTCAGAGATGACGAATTAGATGTCTCATGGGCATTATTCACGCCATTATTACAATACTTAGAAGGTGAAAAGCTGCCATTACCTGCTAAATACCCTTACGGCTCTAGAGGTCCAGCAAATTTAACAGAGTACTTGACCAAATTCGGCTACCATTTCAGTAAAGGTGGTATCTACACTTGGCCAATCACCAAGCCTAAAAATGAACCAAAGATATAATTATAAGTATATAAAAATGTGTGTATTATATAATTTTTATAATTAAATTAAATCTTTAGATTATTTGTGTAAGAAGTAATTGAACGATGAATTTATGGCAAAGGTATTTAGCGTTACCGTATAAGACGAGACTTTACGTTGGTGTGTCGACGATGGTGGTTTCACTGGTGGGCGATTATATGATGAAAGACTTTTATGAGAAGCAGTTTGTTGGTGATGGTTATGTTGACGTTGATGTTAATCTGAATCTGAATCAATGAATGAATGAAATGAGTGAAATGAGTGATTTACTTTATCAATTGAATGAGTTATCTATTAATCAATGAATTGACTCATTGACTCCCTGAGTGATTCATTATCTGATTGACTTAGTTAATTCAATAGTATAGATCAATGGATGAATATAGACCATTTGATAGGTTCATTACTTTGATACGGATATCATGGAACACCTTATTTATTATTATTTTTATTTATTTATTTATTTATTAGAGCAGTGAGAGGATGTGATCAATGATATAGTGAGATCATTGGATATTGAGAAGTTGAGGTTGAGATATTAAGGTATTCGGTATAGATGTATGGATATACCAATATGAGTATATCATACAGTCATATAGTGAAATTACCTAATTACCTTGATATTGGTATCTTTATAATTGTAGAGATCATATCTATCTCAGGAGACTACCCTTATCCCTATATCTAGCCATATAGACTGTATATCCCCCCAATACATCATCACATCATCATTTTTAAAAAAATTAAAAAATTTTCATTTTAAATGAACAACTTCATTAAATAACTATAGGACAATGTCACAGATAGATACACAACAAATCAATCAACTTGATGATCAATCCAAGAAGGAGTTGATGGAATACATCAATTCTGAGAATTCGAAGGCAAAAGTACAAACTTCAATTCATACATTTACAGATATGTGTTTTAAGAAATGTATCACAGAGCCAATTAATAGTGGTTTGTTAGTTAATCAAGAGGAGACATGTTTGAATAATTGCTTGAATAGATTCTTAGATGTTAATATCAAGATTGTTGAACAATTACAAAATACTCAGAAATAGTTATGGAGTTGTGTATATAGATTAATAAATTATTTATATTGAAATTTTGGGTAAATTTTTATCTAATTGATATATTATAGTTAATAACTGTTGCAACTGTATGTGGAGGTCCGACTTGGTATCTGCTCTGATATCACTTTGCTCTGATGTGCCATCCGATCTAATACCAGTTTGCTCATTCAACCTCATACAAATTATAGTAGCACCAAGTAAATCATATTCATATTTATCCACAACGGGCCAACAATACTTAATAATACTCTTCAACAACTCTACATCTCTCACCAAGACACCGTGATGTGATTGTAAATACGGATCCACTAATACATTCAACAATAATGGTATTAATTTAGGTAATGTTAATATCATCTTGACTTTTACTCTATCGATAATATCGATTAATAATTCAACGAAGAACTTCAATATCTCGAATGATTTATCTCTTATTGAAATCATCGAATTCATTATCGACTCATTAACTAACTTAACCAAATCAGAGTCGTCATATATTTGTAATAAACATCTATATGATACTTTTAATAACGATAACGATTTCGATATTGGTGTTAAGTTAGGTAAGTACAATAGACAACTCTGTAACGAGTCAATGAAGACTGATTTGTATATCGATAAAACTTGAGGGATTTGGATTAGTTGATAGAGTGAATGACAGCAGAGTATTTTGATATCGATGTTATGATCATCTAAGAACGTTAATAACAATGGTATTATCACATCAAACCTTGCACATTTGTTTTGTATGAGGTAGTTGAGACAGGATATTATGCCGAGATTATCTTGTTTCCAAGTGTCTAATTCCAACGATGATGATTTGAAAAGGCCAAGGTTCGGGTTCAAGTTGAATGATTTGAATTTGGGTTTTGATTTGTTTAATTGTGTTAATTTGATCAGCTTGTGATGGAGGGATTGGATAATGATGTCTTGATCGATGGGGATCTGTTGGGATAGAGTCAGTAATGTCTCATTAGACCATGGTAAATTTGGGTCGATATAGTTGATTATCGATGTATTCAATTGTGTTATTTCAGTATCTGATAGTAAACCAACATTTATAACTCGTAAGAGTAATCGTAATCTACTAATCAGTGATCTTCTCAACTGATCTAATTCATTCAAACTATTGGGCACCGGTATTGTCTTTATTAATAATCTTTGTATCTTGTCTTTACTTTCTTCATCAATATCAATTATTTCAAGTACTAAACATGATATTTGATAATCACTAGTATTAATACATCGTAATAACTCTTGTAAATCGTACTGTTCAGATAATATAACTTGTTTATCCTGATCATTCACTTCCTCTAGTGATTCATATATCGAGCAATCAACAGATTTCAATAACCACTCCAAGGACATCTTGCCATGAAATAAAAATATTACAGAGTTTTCATCATTTAATTTTCTTACAAATTTAAATTAAAAGTTACTGGAATAGTTATAAATTAAAATATAAAAGAATGATAAAATAAAAGAATAAAGAATAATGAAAGGTATCGAGATATTAAGAAAGTTAAAAAGTTATTTGAATTTTAATTAAATTTAGTCCATCGCCATATATTGATCATTATAAACTGTAACAATGATATCAGCTGGAGTAATTGTTGTATATGCGTAAACGATAACACATGATTCCTCATCCGATGAAACTGGGATGATTGACGAGGTTGGAACGATTGGTGTAGTGGCAATTGACGAGGTTTCGATTGTTGGTGTTGTGGCAATTGACGAGGTATCGATTGTTGGTGTAACGTATTTGGCAGTGGTACTAATTGATGATGTAATAACTGTTGGTATTGAACTTGGTGAACTTGATAATATGGTAATGATCTTAGAACTGGACTTTGCAGTAGTCTTAGCAGTGGTCTTAGCAGTGGTCTTAGCAGTGGTCTTAGCAGTGGTCTTAGCAGTGGTCTTAGCAGTTGTTTTAGTGGAGAAACCAGCACATTCCTTTTTCCAACATTTCAATGGTGCATCATTGGCATTAGTATCACAACTAACTTGGAAATTCATAGTTTGAGTTTTACCATAACCTGATTTCCAGAATCCACAAGTGAAGACACTCTCTTTCCAGACATATTGAACAATGAATGGTCCTGGGGTGATACAATCAGAAGTACCTTGTCCGTTAACTGCAAAAGTAGTTGACCATTTACTTGTGGTAGAAATGGCATTTGATTTGGAATCTTTTGAATATAAATTAATCGAAGATTTTGGTCCATCTATATTAATAATGTTAACAGAATCTAAGAAGTTTAAGCCAATTAAAGCGAATGCACTGACTTCAAAATCAATAGTCAAATCATAATAACCAGTCAGTGAATTATATTTAACGCTATTGAAATCGATTTGTGATTGAGGGAAAAATGAAAAACTCGAGTACCTCTTGGAAGCATCACAACCACAATTTTCAGGTGTTGAAAAAGTCTTACACGATGCAGTTGGTATGACTTCCTTCGCGGTGGTCGTGGCTTTAGTCTTGATTAAATTAGCATTGGTTAACCCAATACATGCAGTAACTATGATTTGTTAGACTCGATACTTCATATCACATTCACATACAATACATACAGGCAATTGCTAATTTTGATAATTGCATTTTGGTAATGATACTAATCAATTTGAAATATTTTAAATGAAATATTCAATATATTTATATATATGTATCTAGATATTAATTATATCAAGGCGTTTAATATAAGTAAAAATTTCAAATAATCCGCCTTATATTTAAAAATTAACCGTTATTGATGGGCAATCAAATTTTAAAGAAATTATGTATGCCTCTATTTAGAACTTGTGATCCATGTGTAGTTCACGTTCCTGATGCCGTGTCTGTTGGTTATTTGTATTGCTGTGGAATTAATTTAGGTTGTGTAGGTTATGTATTTATGTCATAAAAAGGGATAACCAGTATTTGAAATTTACAGTTTAATCTACAATTTCAGAGTAGATGTAGAGAATTACACCGTATATAGAGTATAGGTAGTATCATATAGAGTACCACATATCACATCAATTACATTAGTGACCCATACCAATATGCGATGCATTCAATTAATACTCGAGGTAATTCGTACCATAGAGAATAAAATGATAATTCAATGTACATGTAAACGCCAATAACGCCTTGAAAAATTAAATGAATTGTCTTAATTGAGTATTGTATTATATTAATTTGGGCGCAAGTTATGTCTTATATTGGTTAAGCTATACTGGTGTGTTACACTTTATACATTATAGAGATTTCATATTTGATATATCTATCATATACGATAGATGATGATGATGATGATGTGAATGATTGGTAATAAAATACAATTACAGGTCGTGCACAGAGAATCAAATGCGGGGTAGACTAATCGGATGCCAGCCCCTATCCACTTTCCCCATTGAGCGAATTTGGCATTCTCATACACTACCGAGGTACCGGCTTGATCAAAACCGTAATTTATAATTAAAAAACTTCAATTGTGAATTAAAATTTAATATTGTTTGAAGATAATTAACGATTAATTTATATATATATATAAATAGATATAGATATAATTCAATTATTATAATGTCATTTGCACGTTTCATAAATTCTCCAACTGGTCCAAAGACTGTTCATTTTTGGGTATGTTCTTTATATCTCATGTTAATTGAAGATTTTATATACTAATTTTCTACTATTACAGGCACCAGTTTTAAAAGTAAGTTTTATGTCATTATGTCAAAATCTTGTATTTTATCTAACATAAATAATTATATATAGTGGTCATTAGTCGTTGCCGGTTTCAATGATTTACAAAGACCTGTTGAAAGTTTATCAGGTACACAACAACTGGCACTTTTCAGTACAGGTGCAATATGGACAAGATGGTCATTTGTTATTATACCTAAAAATTATTTATTAGCAAGTGTCAATTTTTTCTTAGCTGGTGTTGCCGGTTTCCAAATTTATCGTATATTAGATTGGAGATTAAATATTAAAAATGATTCAATGATTGATGCATTAAAATATTTAACAAATGGTGGTGATTAATATTATTATTTATTCTTATTGATATAGTTTTTTAAATATCATTGTAATTTATTTGTTAATTTTGTATGATTAATCAATATCAATGTCGTTATCTGAATCAATATCAATATCATGATCTTCAATATCCACTTGATCTTGATCCATATTATCTATATTATCTTGAACTTGCTCTCCTTCTATGTCTTGTTCTTGATCTATTTCTCCCTCTGGATCTCCCTCTGGGTCTACCACTTGCTCAATGTCTTGCTCTGGGTCCTGATCTATATCCTGTTCTTCATTCTCTTCTTCCTCTTCTTGTTGCTCATCTTGATTTGTTTCTTCTTCTTGCTCTTCCTCCCCCTCCTCAATTCCCTCATCTAATTCACTTTCACTTTCACTTTCACTTTCATTATTATTCAGTCCTGCTAAAATTAAATCATCATCATTTTGTAAATTATCATTATTAATTTCATTTAATTTTTCATTAAAGGTGATTAAATTTTTTTCAAATTTAATTATATCATCTAACCTTTTTGACCATTTTAAATCTAATTCTTTTAATTTTTTAATTCTATTTGAATATAATGATTTATTTAATATAAATAATTTGAATCTTTGTAATTTTTCAAAATTAATTATTTCAATTAATGAATTAATATCATTTTGAAAATTTTTATTATAATTTGTAATCTCTAATTTTGTTTGTAATTTAGATAATTTTAATAATATTTTATCACGTGAATAAATTTCATCAATCTTACTCTTATCATAACGAGATAAATCATGTAAATTTTCAATTTTCAATTCTGGGATTTGGCCAATTAATATCATTGATTTTTCCAGTAATGTATTTAATTCATTTATACATTTTCTTAGTTGAATTTGTAATGAATCTTTATAAATTGATTTATTTATATTATTACTCTTATTATTAATTAATTTATCTTGATAATATTTTATATTTTGATAATAAATATCAGATTGTCTCTTTAATTGAAAATTTTCTAATATTAATTGTTTTTCTAATAATAATAATTCATTTGATTTTGGTGATTGATTTGTTTCATATATTTTGATTAAACTTTCTCGTACTTTATCTATTGTTTCATATGATCTATCAAGTGTTTGAATTAATTCATTAGGTACACTAACATTAATTTTAATTTCATCCATCTTATGATGTTTATCTTGTATGATTAAATCGATAATTGATGATTTGATTTTTATATTTGATTTATTTGATCTTTTGTACACGACCGCTTTTTTTAATAACAAAGACTGATAAAGGATGTTGGTTGAGGATATAAAGGAGTCAATAAGATATGATCCATGTGAGATATTTGAGATTGAATATGACATATGTTGTGATCTATATGAGATGTTGATATCAGTTCTAGAACGTGAATATGATTTAAAGGGAGATATATGACAAGGGGTAATTGAAATTAATTTGTATATTATAAGGATAATATGTATTTGATATATCAGTGTACCTTGTCAATATCAGTCTCTATATCATTGTATCTATCTGTTCTCTCTATCTGTTATATCTATATCACTATCTATATCACTCTCGTTGTATCTAATTGATCTTTGTATCTTTATTATCCTTAATATTTAAATAATTAAATTAGAAAAAAGGATCAAAATTATCAACAAGGGATTTTTAACAATAACAAAGGATGGATTTACAACAATACATAGATGTATCATTTGCCTTACGAGATTCCAGCAAGAAGCTTGCTCAATTACAATTACACCAGTCTGCGAAGTGGTCTTTAGAACTGTTATCTGGGTTAACTGAGATCACGTCCCGTGATGAATTACTGATTTATCAAACTAAGTATAAACAACATCAACAACAGTTATGTTTGTCAGAGATAAGTGAATTAGATGATGATAAGTACTTGCTTCTGCAACAGTATTTCAATTGTAAAGAGTTCCAACGTTGTTCTCAATTATTGATCAATAACCAGTCCACGAAACTGATATTCTTGAGGTTATATTCACAATACTTGAATATTGAAAAGACCTTGGAGGAAGAGAATGAGAATATATTCGGTGGCACCACGGAGGCCACGACACTGAATACCCATGCGAGTGTCTTGAAAGAGTTAGAGTCCTTTAAATACCTTAAAGATCCTTTTTTGAATTACTTAAATGGCGTTATATTAAATAAGGAGAAAAATTTCATACTGGCACAAGAATGTTTAATCACTTCATTGATCCAGTACCCAATGAATTGGTCATGTTGGTTAGAATTGATAAATTCATGTTCAAATTTCAATGATTCAATACTGATTTATCATAGACTTTATAAGAACATTAAATTTAGTAATAATTTCGCTTACGGATTAATGCTTTTATTTTATAAAATTGTGATAAATCAAGAATTCTTTCAACAATCCACGGATTTGAATTCAGATTTAGATTATTTATTAACTTTGTTCCCGAAATTTTCATTCTTAAAGATCCAAAAAGCCTTGATATCGTATCATGCATTAGATTATTACACAGCGGAGACTATATTCGATGATATCTTGGTACAAGACCCATTGAGATTAGATGATATGGATACATACTCAAATATCTTATACGTGATGGAAAAGAAATCGAAATTATCATACTTAGCACAATTTTCATCCAATATCGATAAATTTCGTCCTGAAACTTGTTGTATAATTGCCAATTATTACTCCTTACGATTTGAACATGAAAAATCTATAATGTATTACAAAAGAGCATTACTGTTGAACAAAGATTGTCTTAGTGCATGGACCTTGATGGGACATGAATTTGTCGAATTGAAGAACCCACATGCGGCTATTGAGAGTTATAGAAGAGCAGTGGATATTAATAATAAGGATTATAGAGCCTGGTATGGGTTAGGGCAGCTGTACGAGTTTTTAGATATGCATTTATATTCATTATATTATTACCAAAAAGCTTGTTCATTGAAACCGTTGGATAAGAGGATGTGGCAACTGATGGGTAATTGTTATGAAAAATTGAAAAAATATTTGGATTCAATAAAGAGTTATGAAAAGCTGTTGAAATTAGATAAGGATTCATCGATTTTATATAAATTGGGGTTACTTTATGAATTAATTAAAGATTTCAAGCAGGCACAATTTTATATGAAATTATGTATCCAGGAAGAAATTGATGACACGATAAGTGATGAAACTTCAAAACTGAAATTATGGTTAGCTAAATTTGAAGCCAGTTTGGGTAATTGGGAATTAACGTATAAATTCGCTAGTGGATTACAACATGGTAATAGTCATGATTTAGAAGAGGCAAGAAGTTTAGCTACAGAACTGAGATTGCAAATGAGAAGTATAAGTAGTGGGTAAATTATTTAAATAGAGCAGAATAAGCAGATAAAGCTGGAGCACCACCTAAATGGACATATAACACATTGGCACCACTGGTGAATTCATCATTTCTTACACCATGAATTAAACCTTGCATTGATTTACCCTCGTATACAGGGTCAGTTAAGACACCCTCGGTGGAACCACATAATTTTATAGCTTCTAATGTACCTTCATTTGGAATACCATAAGCTGGGTAAGCAAAACGGGTGTCTAAATTGATATCCTTTTCAGTTAATTCGTATTCTAAATCAATTAATTTACCTGTATTTTGAGCAATTCTTAATACTTGAGCTTTAGTCTTCTCTGGGGTGAAAGATGCATCGATACCGATAACGTCACCGTGTCTTCCAACTCTAGCAAACCCGGCAACGATACCAGCCATAGTGGAACCTGTGACGGCACAAACGACGATCTTATCGAATTTGAAACCTAACTGCTTTTCTTGTTCAAGAACTTCATCGACAAAACCGACAAAACCTAACCCACCATATGGATGTTCAGAGCAACCAGCTGGGATAGGATATGGTTTCCCACCCAGTTTCTCCACATCAGACATAGCGTCTTTCCATGATTGTCTAATACCGATATCGAAACCGCTTTCGTCTAATCTAACATCGGCGCCCATAATTCTTGATAATTCAATGTTACCGACCCTGTCGTAGATGGTATCTTTGTAATCGACCCAGTCTTCTTGGACCAAGACACATTTGAAACCCAAATGAGCTGCCACAGCGGCGACTTGTCTTGTTTGATTCGATTGGATACCTCCAATAGAGACTAAAGTGTCATAACCACCTTCTATAGCTTCCGGGATCAAATATTCTAATTTTCTCGTCTTGTTACCACCAAAGGCTAAACCGGAATTACAATCTTCTCTCTTAGCGTAGATATTGACTTTACCTCCAAGTGCCTTAGATAAACGTGGCATCTCAGTTATTGGTGATGGTCCAAAAGTCAATGGATATTTTTTAAATTTTGCCAAACCGGTAACGGTTGACATTGTTCTTGATTGTATAATACGTGAGTAGCTCATGATTGATATGATATAGAGATTACAATAGATTATACAGAAGAGATCACTCTAATATATATACGCAGATAATTAATAAATTGATAATTCGGATTTGAATCTAACGATACCCGTTATCTGAAAATTTACACGCATACAATTTGTTTTTATCCGATAATTTATAAAGCAGTAAGATCTATATTTATTATTTACCACTTCCTCTTGTACTGTACCGTTCTAACAATGAGTCCGCTAACACGACACCATCGACTTGATGTGTCGTTTGTACTCTTTCTAATGAGTTCCTGCCTAACTGACCTTTAGATATCATTCTGTTTCTAATACTATCTATATCCGAATCAGTTGGTTTGTGGGTGAAGTTTGGTTTCATCGATTTAGATAAGGCTCTTAATCTTTGTGCCATGGAGTTACCACATTGACGTACTGGTTCCTGTACTTTAACCAGTACTGTATTCAGTTCTATGGTGTTTTTCTGTGATGATGATGATTCATTAAATTCTTGCTTTTCCACATCGATAGTCTCGGTATCGGTGACCAATTCACGATGTCTCTTGACATCTTCGAAATTCGTTGGATCATAACCTTTTGGATAACTCTTATAATCACCCATCAGCACCCTCTCTCTAATGATATCAACATCTCGTGGGAAATAAAGTCTGCGGATATTATCATAGATGAATCTTGGCAATAAGCAACTCAATACTCCAACAAAGAATGAACTCCAAAAAATCAAACTACCATAAAGTTGCGAAGCACTATGATAAAACTCTTGACTATTCAAAGTCAGCGACCACACACCAGTCCAGAAGAACAAGATCAATATTGAGATTGAAACAATAGTCAAACTTAACCAATCCCATCTTTTCATCTGAAGCAACACGTACAAATTATTCGACACCACAGCGATATGAGCAACAACGATACCGATCCAGAATCTGTGATCTAATTGCAAACCTTCGCGACACACGAATTTACCCATCCGATAGACGAAGTATGGGAAGAAAAATGATATAAATGATTGGTATAACCCGTCCACCATGTAATAGATGAACTTGTACTGTGACCATTCCAAACCAAGAATACCACTCTTGTACAATTGTGGCACTAACAACGACACAGTATCGCTCACGTCTTGATCTAAAATAGCTAAAAAGATCACAGGCAATGAAGTAAAAGCTAAATTGTAAAGGGTCAAATAAGTGAATTCGAAAAGATACGACCCATCGAAATTATTGAAAATACCAAACCAGAACAACGTCATCGTGAATGTCACGTTCTTATAAAAGAAACACGGGATCATCTCTGCGAGTCTCCTGTATGACCAACGACCGTGCACTAACAACAACCTAGTCAAGAACCTGAATTGCGCTATTGCGTAATCTGACGACATCACCAGCTGTCTTCCCTCTTCACCAGCGATCCCGACACCGACATTGGCAGCCTGGATCATCGCGACGTCGTTGGCGCCATCACCGATCGCCAAAGTCATGACGTTCAATTCGGTTTTCACTAATTTGACAACCAGCGCCTTCTGTGCTGGTGACACACGACAACATAGCACGGATTTACAATTTTTCAGAAGTAAGAGGAATTTCCGCTGTAAGTGTTGGTTCAGCGGGAGGAAGATCTCTGTGAGAGAGGCACCATCGATGATGATGGCACAGTTGGATTTCGGTGTTGAGTGCTCGTTTCTTGCCTGGGTTAATTCTGATTCGGAACCGGTCATTTGGAATTCCTGCTGGAGGTAATCAGTTAATAACGAGTCGACTTTCACTGAGGAGTCTTCGGTTTCTTCAATATCGTCTTCATCTTTGTTGAACAATTTGATCACTAAGAGTTTCATTGTGGTGTTTAATAAATTACATGAAAATCCAATATTGATCGCCGTCTCGACTTTATCCCCCGTCAAGACCCAAAGTTTGATCCCTGCATCACCGAGAATTCTAATCGACTCGGGAACCATATCTTGTAACCTGTCTTCAATGGCCGTACCACCGAGCAAGATCAACTCAATTTCGATCTCGTCCGTGACAGCACCGATCAAATCGTCCCTGTCATCAGATATAGACGACTGGGCCTCATTGTAACGATGCAACCAACCAGACACAAAGGCCGGATCTAAATCACGCTGGGCAATACATAACGTCCTCAACCCCTCCCTTGCGAACTCTTCCAATTGTAATGCCGTCTCGGTAGCGACAATTTTCGATGACTGCTTAGACAACCTCTCATAGATGACATTATCTGCACCCTTGGTGATCAACACCGGTTTGCCGTCCACTTCAACGATAATCGACATTCTTTTCCTCAACGAAGTGAACTCTATCGTCGCCAAGATCTTGTACTCGATAGGCTGCCCACCGTATTTTTGCACAACGGCACCGTTCCTGGTACGTTCAACAAACACGAACCCCAAATCACGAGCAGTCTTCACCAAGGCTGCCTCGTCCGGTGATTCGGCTTTGAATATTATACGATCAGTCACTGGGTCACGTTCAGTGACCACAGTATGGCACAACGCCAACGCGAGCATGAATTTCTCATTCGACAATTTCTGTTCAGAATCGTGTAATGTATCATCGACGTAATCTTTACTGATCAACGTCAACTCCTCGCGGTCAAATTCATCATTATGGAAATTCTCCACGATCAACTCGCACATCTCCTGGGTCTCCTCCGTGATCAACTTGTGCATCTCTTCGGCCTTAGTGATGATATCTACGCCCTCCCTCTTATCCATCCCCATCTTCGCTTCAGTGTAACAGTTCCCGTACGACTTACCATTGATTGTGCATTTCTTGAACTCCATGAGGTTTTGCGTCAATGTCCCGGTCTTGTCACTGAATACGTACTCGATCTGTCCCAAGTCGTCAGAAATGCTCCATGATTTAGGTGTACAGGGGAAATCTAGTCTCTCGTAGTACATCTTCACGTCGGCGTAGATGAAGATCAGCTGGACAGTTTTGATGATCTCGATGGAGATGTATAATGAGATCGGAACTAACGATTGGTACAAGATGATAGCGACGAAAAATGAGACGACACCGTTAGCTGCTGGTGTTGACACGTAGGGCGCATACTCGAAGAACAGCCTTGAGGTGTCATCACGGCGGTAGAACAACCCGTTGATCAACCCACTGAGGAAACAGATGATGAACAAGAAAACGAAGTTGATAATAACAGATAAATTCAATTCACTCGAGATCTTGGATTTCTTCGTTGGCGTGACGCCACCGTTCAACATGATCTTCGTCTCTGGCCCAGTATATACTACAAAACCTAAGACCCATTTAGTGTTTCTTAAAGTGAAGCCTCTCAATAAGACGTTATCGTTAGTGACAGGTTCGGTCTTATCTTCCCCATAGTGGATCACACCTTTGAACGAGTACAAACTCGTATTTGGAGGCTCGACTTCGACCCAGAACTGAGTCGACAGCAAATCGTGCAGGTGTTTGATACCTTCACCACAATTCAACAGTTTTCTCGTCTTCAAATTTGTTTCACCATCTAAATTTCTTGTCTCTATGTAACAATTACCTGTATCTAAGTCTGATGTGGAGATTATGATCACGTCAGCGGGGACTTCTTCGTTGTTTCTGATACGGATGAAGTCACCGACGTGGACGTCTTTCCAATTACGCGTCTTGAATTTGATATTGTCAGGTATATGAAGTTGAGTATTGATTAGATCAGCATGGGCTAAACTATGTTGATGTCTAGTGTCAGTAGAGAACCTATCTATCACCGTCGAGGTCCTTTGCAACTCGTTACTCTCTCTCCGAGGCCTTTTCAATTGTTTTCTCTGGAAATGTCCAAATATTAACCGTGTCAACCTCTTCTTGAATCTTCTCCAAACACCAACGTGATCATTAACGTTAGGGTTATGTAAACCTGTGAGTAAATGTATGGGAGAATTATTCAAATCCAAGTCGATAATGGCTCTCCTGTAGTCTTCTATCCCGTCTCTGATCAGTGTTAAGATCACGATGACAATCAATGGAGCAGCTGATAATGCTGGATTGGGGACACCAAATATTTCAAAAGCACCAATAATGACAATGAATAAGAAGTAACTGTTGGCTAAATTTGTGAATTGGAAGAACAAGTTCTTCGGTAAGAACGATATCGGGGTGTATTTGGTGGTTCTTATCTTGTTCTTGGGGTAATTAATCAACGGTATATCACTGTCTTGGTAAGTTAAATCTTGTGGTAATTCATGATTAACATAGATCTTCCTGTAACTATCTTTAATAAGTCTTTGTTGCTGAATTGATTTCTTATTCTGGAATAACTGGGTGATATCTGTGTACTTCATCTCTATACGATATCTATAAGATATCTATCTATATAGTGTATAGTAGAGTGTACTTGTATAACAGAGTAAATAATGAAACGTTTCAGGGTTTATTTCTTCAATAAAATTTAACGGTACTATATCTATATGAGAATTGACACGAAGTGATTGTATCTTATAGTAGACTGTTATACTGTTATGATATAGTCTATTATAGTATGCTCTACTATAGTATAGTATAGTATTACTATAGTATAGATAGGGGTGGCTGTGATGTTGTCGTGTTTAGATCAATGATAGTGCCGTATCATATTATTTAGATATGATATACCATGTGGTATACTAAGGTATATCATATGAATAGAGATATAGACCATATGAGTATAGATATAGCATAGACTGCACGATGTGATATAGAGTATGCTATATGATAGAGTGCGATATCATATTGTCATACACTTCATACCGTGTACATCAGACAGAGTAGATACAAGGTAAGACAAAGACAATGAGACAGAGTATAAACATCCTGTCTATCATATCTATACTGTATCGTATATGGCTATCACTATCATATATCGCTCTATGTCTTATACAATATCAATTGACTTATATTGTTTCATCTCCTTGCCCTTATCTCTTCTCTACCTTATACTAAACTCTACTATACTATACTCTACTATACTATACTCTACTATACTATACTATATATCATATACTATATCACACCCACTCTCTATATCTATCAAATCTATCATATCTATCATATCGCTATCTATCTATATCCCTCTCTATCTATAGGACTATCTCTATGCTATACTCTCTCTCTTACACTGGAACACTCTCACTTAGACAGAGCAAAAAAAACGGAACAAATTAATTTGCAGCAACATTAACGCTACAAGATACACAACACAAGATACTATAAGATGGTCTCAATTAATAGATTAGTCATCACTTCATCATTGATCACCCTGATCAGTGCCTCGCCATTACAGGGACTCATCCAGTCCCTTTTCCAGACCACCTCTGAGAAGCCGGTTCCTGGGGAATCCCCAGTCTACATCTGTGACGTCGAGGAGGCTCAGATATTAGACTTAACCTCCTTAGTGATCAGCCCTAACCCTCCAGTCAAAGGTGAGAACCTCACCGTGAGCGGTGTAGGGTTCTTGTCGCAAGACGTCACCGATGGTGCCTATGTCGAGGTCGATGTCCGTTACGGCTACATCAAGTTGTTGCACCAAACTTATGACCTATGCGAGGAGATGGGCCAGGTCGATTTGGAGTGTCCTTTGAATAAAGGTGTTCATCAGATCACCAAGAGTGTCGAGATCCCGGCGGAGGTGCCACCGGGTAAATACGTTGTCTATGCGAGAGCTTATACTAAAGATGATGAATTTATTGCTTGTATCACTGCAAGTGTTGAATTCCCATATCTGAGTTTATTCTGATTGGTATATTGATATATCAATGTCAAGTTCACTTCTTTACATTTCATTTACTTTTATTCATTTAGAATGGCATTAGCTATAAAGTAGTTTCAATTTCACTTTGATTCAATACAACTGTAGGTAATAATCTATCCTGTTCGTAATCACCCTGAGGTATCTCCAATACGAAATCTTCATTCACTATATGACTAGTGAGTAACATCTTATCATTCAATGAATCACTTATTAACACTCTCTGTCGAATCAGTTTTAATTGCCACCGGATGGGCCAATAGGGGATTAACCCAGTTTGCTCCTGGATGATTTTACCCTTTAAAATGATGATTAATACAAGCCAATACAAGTTGTAACTTATCACAGATCCGTACGTGGCACTATTAGTCCATCCGAATATCGCATTCAATAACATCCAATAACTATCAGTCAACCCATTACAACAATTAACATGCCATACCGAGTGCTTGATATCATAAGAGCCAGGACCTGATCCCACTTCACTAGGATCAATACCACCACAATTGCGAACAAATCTTTCTAACTCCAAGAACCACACTCCACGGGACATCAACCCGGAGGCGATCATATAAAGGAAACAAGTCGATATTATAAGGAAATAATTCAAGGATAATTTGTTACCACTCTTGTATAATGTGATCCCAATCAGGGCACCGATGGAGGCACCTAGTGTGATCGAGAGGGGGATCAGTGATGGTTCCACTGATGCACCGATCCCGCCAACGAACACCACGGCTTCTAATCCTTCTCTTAACGTAGTGACAAAGGGCAATAACAGTAATGAATACTTCTCATTGAAATTGGCCACTTTCTGACTGAATGAGTTCCGGGTGATGCTGCCACTCCTCTGCGATCTCAATAGTGTTGATAATTTAAATTTCCATTTCTTTGTTAAATTATTTATCTTCAACAAGGACAACCCCATCACACTAATAATAACACAACTCAAAACGCTGAACACACCTTCCCACAACCTCTCAGTCAACGACCAAAGATCGTTCCCAATGACGTAAAACACCAGCACGAAACAGGCACCTATAACGAGACAGATCAATAGCCCCAAAGTGCCCCCGATCCATATTTGTAATTGTAATGATTTGTATTGCTGTACAGGGATAGAGTAGGTGATTTGGTCATGTTGGTCACGGTGCGTGAAGCTCTGTTTGATGAATGAGAGTAACACGGAGACGATGATCAGCGACTCAAGCGTCTCTCGGAGGATGATGAAGAATATCTGGACGTTGAAAATGGTGTCGATGGTCATCTTTACGTGTTTGTAATTGATAATTTATTTTTCACCTATAAATTTATATTTTATTTATACAGATAGATATATACAGATATATAGGTATAGATTATATAGATAGATATAGAGATATAGAGTATGGTTAACTCATTCTGATCTTGATGCAAAGTAATAAATAAGCAACAACTCTATAAATAACCACTATGGCGGCCAAGACGCCCATATACACTTGAAAATTACAATCCAATCCATAATATTCCAAGACAGCTTCACCTGTATTTAAATCACACGTGTCACCAATCTCACAACGGAACGTCTGGTTAGTGAATCCGAGTTTCAGGATCGCACCTACCCCGTATTTCAAGGGACTGATATAGTTCCATGCTCTGAAGAATACGGGCATGTGTAATGACATCGTACCGGCCATGAAGATACCTATTGTTAATAAGTTAGCGAGGATGTTGATCGCGGTGTCTAAGTTGCTGAACATCGTCACGATCATTATACCCAAACTCTCACCGCAATTACTCATCAAGAACGAGACGTAGAACATCGAGAAGAACATCGACAGTGATCTGGACAAGTCAGTGGCGATACCTACCAATGCGGAAAACAGCAATGAACCGGCGATTTCAAATGGTAATTCGATGGTTAAGTACAGGAGAAAGAACAGCTCGATATCGACCACTCCGTCAGAGTATTCCGTGGTGAAATATGACACTTCCCATGGGTACACGACGATGTTGTTAAGGAATCCAATGTATAACATATTCATCGTCTCCTGTATGACACCCAATCTATTTGAGATCCCATCGTACGAGTCCTTTAATGGTGCGAAATATAACGCCTGCACTCCCGCTGTGGCGACAATTTGTAAAAGTCTGCAAAACAAGACTTTCTTATCTCTCATCATAGTCAACAGTTGTCTCCTGGTCAATGTCGAATACGAATCAGTGAATGATTTCTTATACTTGGTCACAATCAATTTCGACAACTGGTCAAAATTCAGGTCATCTATGTAACTATTATTCTTGTAATTATTCTGGAAATTCATCATTAGAGAATTAATCCTCTCCATCGCGGTTTGTTGATCTTCATCGATGTTCTGTGATACAAGATCTAACAGATGATCGGCTATATTTTTCAAATTCGGACACGGGTACCCTAATGAAGTCAAATAATCATTAAGATTCTGTGTTGTGTCGTTGTATATAGTGTTACCACCACGACTCAAAAGCAAGATCTTGCCGAACTGTTGAAACAATTCTAATTTCGGTTGGTGGATCGTTAAGATGATAGTCTTATTATCCTCCTCGGCTAACTTGTTCAAGATGTTTAAGATCTGTGTAGCGCTGAATGAATCTAAACCTGATGTGGGTTCATCTAATAATAAAATCTTGCTGTCGTCTAATAACTGAATCAGTATCGAGACTCTTTTCTTCTCACCGCCACTAATACCCTTGATGAATGCACTGCCGATGGGGATGTTTTCACAATCTTTCAATCCCATCTTCGCTATCAAGTCCTCGATGTAGCTATTTAATAATTTCAGATTATCCTTCACTTGTTTAGGAAGACGGATCTTTCCTTGGAAATACAACGTTTCTTTCACTGTTAATGTAGGAATCAAGTGGTCATCATGCTGTGTCACGTATGAACATAATTTACCTAGTGATTTCCCCAGTGGGATCTTAGTACTGTTTAAATAGATATTACCATTATCTGCGAAATTCGATGTGTTAGGTAACCTGCCCGCTAAGTAATTCAACAACGTGGACTTACCACTCCCAGATGGCCCCAACACGGCATTAACTTTACCAGCACTGAATTTCGCATTAATGTTATTCAACAATTTCTTCCCCGAGTAATCTTTTGTTACTGAATTTTGTGATCTCTTGATCAATTTACGATAACACCATTGGTAAACTATGGTGATCAACCCGAAATCAAATTTCTTCGCAGAGACCCATACTTCGATATTCTCCAAGGTGATATCAACTAGTAACCTCTTATGATCATCGTTCTTTTCCAGCACAGAGTAATCAATTTCACTCTTATGATCTGAATCACTCGATAAGAAATTCGAGTTCTTAGATTTAGACATCGCCACATTGGTGGACTTGTAATTCAAAAATAATATAGCGAACAGATCAAACCCCAATGCCCAACAAAGCAATATACACAAGGGCAATTTAATCCAATGCTGAGGGAACCCCAACGTGGTCAATATATAAGTACCACTATACTCCAAACACTGCTCTTCTGTCCCCACACAGGCGCCCATCCAGTCTGTAAATTGATTCGACAGCAACGCCCCATACCCGTACCAGAAGAACGTGATATACTTTGTCCATCTCACATAAACGGGCATAGTCTTCGAATTGACAAAGAACCCACAACCGTTATTTTGCAACTGGTAGTACACATTCGTGTACAACGCCGACGTGGAGAAATCCTGTGCCAAGGCAAAACACATCATCGAGCAACACATACCTGTTAAATTCGTCAATAACACCACTGCAAAGAATACGAAAAATTGTTTCAGTGAGACTTCTAACCCCCACATGAAGTAAACAATCAAAGAGAATAACAATGAGATTGGAAATATTTCAGCGATAAATTTCGCAACATGTCTACTCAATATCCAACCCATTGCCGTGACTATCCCCTCGTTCCGCTCCCTGAAATAGAACCTGCCCTCCAGTTGCCACAACCGCGACAACTCGAAATACAAAGGCACGAAGCCGATGGTCTCTAACAGCACGTAGAGTTGTGATTGCAACGTACGTATTCCCGCTGTATCATGATGCGGTTTATAGAAAAGCCAGCCGTCGATGAGTGATATGACGATCATACCGAAATTAAGCATCATTAACGAGAACCGATCACGCATCGTAATGACAAGTGTACGCCGTGTGAGTGTCGAAAGTTGCTGCATGAAGGGGATCTGTCTCGGTTTCGATGAGGCCAAATTACGTAATGTGTCCTCGTAAGTGGTCAGGTTGAGGATGGTGGTCTGGTGCTGGGTCCAGTTGTCTATTAGCAAGTTGACACGCTTGGTGGATTCGAATTCCAGATCTATGGAGGAGTAATCTTTCATTGACAAGTCGATGAGTGAGTCTGCGAGGTTCACATTACCCCCAATAGTGTAACCCAAGGAGCTGAAGTATGGGAGTGAATCCTGCACAGCACCGAAATACACCAATTTACCACCTTTCAGCAATATACTGATCTTATCTAACTTGGCTAAGATTTCATACCGTGGTTGATGTATGGTTAATATCACTGTAATACCGAATTTTTTAGCTAAATTTTGTATCACCGTAAGTAATCTTATAGAACTCGTCGCGTCCAATCCAGTTGTCGGTTCATCCAAGAACAACAAGCTAGGTTTATTAAGTAACTGTTGTGCTAAACTGACAAGACGACGTTCACCACCTGACAAATTCACTACACCTGGTGAACTTGAAATCACTGTCGATTCAATCCTATCCAATCCTAATTGAAACAATATGGAGTCTATGAGCTGAGCTTTCTCCCGTTTAGTGACATGGGTGGGTAATTTCAAATCTGCACCGAACTCAAGTGTTTCCCTAACTGTTAAAAACGGTAAGAAGACATCATCTTGCAACAAATATGAACTTCTGATCTGATTGATATTAACTAAATCATTATACTTCAACATCCCCTCGAACTGGAAACTCTTACTCGACGTCACCCTCTGTGAAAGCGTATTCAACAACGTCGTTTTACCACTACCGGACCCACCAAGCACGGCGAGTACCTCGCCTGGACAGACATCTAAATCTACACCGTCGATGATTTTCTTGAAAGACGAGTTTTCCACGTCTTTGATAGGTGTGGACACTACGAGGTTTCGTACCGTGAGCGTGATACGGTCCTCCTCTGAGATATTCAAGATGTTGGTGTCTGACATTACTGGTGTAATTGGTGATAATTGTAGTCATCTTGATAAATTTTTTTCAAATTTATGCAAATTCCGCGGGTAAAGAAGAGGTATAGAGAGATACAGTAAAGTGCACTGTAAAGATGTATAATATTATATAGAATATTACATAGATATTATAGGACACCGATACAGATATGGAAAGTGTTTGCGGTATGATTGCTATAAAACTGTGTAACTTATTACTACCACTGTATTTGAGAATTTTTCACTTATGCGAAGTTATACAGCAGAGATCATATAGAGCAGATAAGTCATACACAGACACATACAATTAAAAGTGCATAAAGCATAATTTCACAACTTGCAGCACTGATAGTACCTTAAACTATACAATAAAATGAAATCGGATAGATAACCTAAACAAGTTAAAGAATCTTTAACATTAGTTTTCCTAAATAAGTAATTTTCCCATTCACCTTTAAATGATTTACTATAATATGAATAAATGGGCATGATTTACAGTGTTATTTGTTGAGATATTATTATTATGGGTTAATCATGATACTATATTATCAAGATGATTATTTTTAAATTAATATTTGCCTTTATTTTATACAGTTTTATTGTTATTTAAATGCATGAATTATGATTAACAAAAATTTCATCTCAATTTATTAAATTAAAGTGTATAGTATAGTTTATATAGAATTCCCATAGTTATAGTTATTAAATACTCCATTTATATTATATAAATCTTGAATTTGTTGTTGTTGTAATTGATTTGTATGATAAAAATTGTTACTATTATTCCACATCACTTGTTGTTGCCCTATTGGCGGTGTAGGTAACTGTTGCAAAAGTGAATAATACTGTAGTATCGGGTCTTGTAAAGAATCCTGTGGTATCGGCGGTAGTATCCTTTGGTCTATAAAATTCGGTGTTATAGGTGGGAAGAAATCGTCTTGAGGGATGGAGCCTGTAGAGCACAGTGATGTCATTGGTGAATGTGATTGTTGGAAAAGAGGGTCGTCCGGTGAAGAGATTATAGAGTTAGTCAAGTTGTCCAAATCAGATAACACTGGGTTAGGGTCGAATGAACATAGCACTGACCTGGAATCTTTAGTTAAATCCAATACACCTTTCAGTAAATCTCTTCTCAACATTCTCTCTTCCAAGTACATCACCACGTTAGTGATTCTCGGTAATAAATAGATTCTCATATTGGATTTGTAGCGAGGCCTGGCGACTTTCTTCTTGAGGAACGTCGTTGTAGGGCGATCACCTATGCTACCCAAAGATAAATCGTTAACGTTGAATTCGTTATCGTCGTACTCATCATCGTTTAAATGGATATCTCCAGGCATGGCACTCTCTATCTTCAAAAGCAGAGTCCCACCTGGCTCTGTGGCAGCTGCCCTAGTGATTCTCAACAAGGTGTATTCTTCGATTTGGAAAAGTGATTTGATAGCGTCATCTATAGTTTCGAAATGATCTTGATCATAAATCGATTCTTCCTCCATGAATAACAGCGGCTTGATATTCAATTTAACTTTATCCAGATCATTCAATTCTTTCAAAGTGTCATCCAACTGACCCAGGGCAACTTTCAATATCTCAATCGATCTTCTCAGTGGAGTTGGTACTAATTCGTTATACAACGACGTTAAATTTTGAACCAAGGTGAATCTAACTTTAGTCTGTTTCAGCAATGGCCTCCCCTGAGTCTTTGTATTCAGTTTGGATTTCAGTATTAATGAATTACGTCTGGAATTACTACGTTTACGTCTGGCTAATTTAACAAATGATTGTATCTCTGTATTATCATTATTTTGTATATAATAACTATCTAACATTGGTGTTCCTGTCATCTTTGTTAGTTGAGCAGCAACATGTGAACAAAAGAGAGATCTGTGGATATATATATCATTCAGGGAATAAGTTATCAAAGGTGTCTGCCTTTGCATTGATGTGTATAATTGAAGTGAGATGCACGTTGCAGATCTCGTGCCCTGAACTACTTTTAGTTGGTAGTGACTGTATTAGATATGAAAAGAGATATAAGATTAAGACTATATAGATAAGACAGAGTGTCTGTTGCATAGACTGTATCAGTCTATACTATCCACACACACACACTTATACAGCTGGCGCTGTATAAGGGTATAGGTTTATTTCAATTAAAGATAGTCTTTCACATACAATTAAAGATACTGCAGATCATTTCATGGGCAATACACGGCAGCTACCACACACAAATAAAAGAAAAGAGAATGCAATCTTATTGTAATAAACCGAATGGAATAAGATCTAGAATAGAACCGATATCTCTAGTAATTAAATTGAAATTATTAAATTGTTGCCCAAGTACCTTACCGTTAATAGTAATTGATCACAAGACTTAAGATTAGCAATTTATAAATTATTATGTAGATTGATGAGGTGGGATCAAATGATAATGGAAATGAGGTTACTTCCTGATAATTATGCCCATTCGGTTATATCATTATCTTGTTTACCATAGATTTCTTACTTGCATATGGCTAATTAATCGATTTTTAATTGAAAATAATATGATTTACACTGTATAGATATCAGCATATATATATATATCATTATAGATATATTATATATATATATATATTAATAGGGCAAATAATAATTAATTATTGATATTATTGATATGCAATTTATATTTTAATTGATATTTTATTATATATCACCTTCAAATGATGACAGATTTACATTCAATTTAAACGCCGTTTAAAATTTATTTAATACCTTTTGTAATTGATGATCGGTTTATAATTGTATCATACCCCGTATCGCATATCCTGTAGAGGATATCCTCTATGAGATAACTCATATATGATATGATCTATCATATCGTATCATGATCATATATATGATTTTCAATGCAATGCATAGATTTACAAATATATCAAAAATATAAATCATGGTTGCTTAATAATTTAAACAAATTATCAATTTCACAAATGATTTACATTATTTATAAATTAATGCCTTAATTTACAATGTTTGACCAATTTTGGTCGGTATTATCTTGTTATGATATGATATGATATAATATGAGATATTACATTACTACAATAAGAGATATTACATTGATTTAATATTAGTCAAGTCGGTTAAAGAATGGTATAAAGAAAGTGGAAATGAAGAAAGTAAAATAAAATGAAAAATATATAATTCAATTGGGGTTTGAATTATACTATGAAGAAGTTTTTTAAATTAAAATTGAAATTAATATAATTAATATTGAGTATTGGGGTTTGATCATGTTAGCATTACCTTCCAATGGTGATACAACTGGGGACATTGTATTCGTTGAGGAAGTTGACATCGAGCCACTGATTGCCAGAACCGTTGGTGTTGACGTATCTGATGATGGTGTGGTGGATAATGTAATAGTGGTAGCAATGCTGGAGATTGTAGTGGTTAATACTTGATATACATCTGGTGACTCTGATGCAGCTGATGCAGTTGCTGTAGTACCAGTGCCAGCTGGAGTAGTTGGAGTAGTTGCCATTGCAGTACCAGTTGGAGTAGTTTCAGCACCAGCACCAGTTGCACCGGTGCTGGTTGCAACAGCCTCTCTGGTGCAATCACAAGGAACCGTCGAAGTAACAGTAACACCATTACTAACCGCTTCCAGTCTCGTGTAGACAATCTCACTCAGCGGTTCAGTCAATGGCCAACCGGTCTTTGTCGAGCATGGCACCGTCGTATAAAGCGTCGTCGTACCCGATACGGTCTCGCTCTCCGTGAAGATGAAATACGTAGTTGGCTCTCCAGTACACAATGGACATGGCACCGTCGCGGTTGCTGTCGAGATATCACTGACTGTATCGGTGGCTAAATTGAAAGCATCACTCAGTGTCGCGGTTGCTATCGTGGTACCACTCAGTGTCGTGGTTGATGTCGTGATATCACTGACTGTATCGGTGACTAAATGGAAGTCATCACTCAATGACCCGATAGAGTAACAGTAATCCCAATTAATCAATTCATCTGTATCTTGTGACAATAAGTAAAAAGTATTTGAACAATCCGGTGTCAATAAGATACTTGGTCCATTATCGACGACATGGATGAACTGCCACATATCCAAACTGGCCACTAAATCGTTCAGGTCATTGTACTCCGTGACAACAGTGTAACCGTAATCGCCAACTTCGATATCGAAAATAGGACTGACGACGTAACCTTCGACAGTGATGTTGTAGTCGTAGTTGATGTCGACTATGATGGTGGAGGTTAACCCGTTGATGGATGTACTTACTGAGATGTCATTGTTCACGATGATGAAATCACGTTTAATGAATGAATTTAAATTATAAGTTAATGACGAAATTAAATCGATAAATAAAAATACAATTAATTTATATATCATTTGAACGAGTGTATGGAGTATAATTTGTAATCTACAATACAAATGATAGCAATATCACATCTTTATATATCTGTATCTTATAAAATAATATATAACTAGGTAAATAAATAAATAAATGTATGACAATAGGGGTTAGTCTTAATCAAGTAATTATTGATTTGCGGTTATTTTAATTTGTACTAAAATTGGTTCAATAAAGTAAATTAATGGTGTTTCCAATGGTGTGTAGATCCAATTGGTGTCATTGTTCTGTATTGTTATTGGAGTGTGCTGTATTTAGAGTATTTATTTATATTGTACGTATGTATTGAAGATGTAATATGCGTGATAAGTTAAACAAGTGATATCACTCAAATGAGGTATAAGCGCTGATATAAGCAATACCAAGTTACCTGATATAGACCATAAAGACCATATCTGTCTATCACAAACCCTGACATCTCATCAATTTTAAAGTATAAATTGACATAAATGTAATAATTTGCACAATGTGAATGGATGATGTAATGATTAGCAATTATAAATATTGATTCTTTACCGTAATTGGATTTGTATGTTGATGGCGTTAGTGGTGTTATCATACTAGACCCACTTCGGTTTACGTGGCTGTACTTAGATCTCTGTGGCAGTAGAGATAGTGTATCGTACATCGACACTAGTTACACGCCGCTTGCACTACATGATACTGTACGTGTTGTCAAAGTAGTGTAGATTACACTTATACTTATACTTATACAAAATATCAGATAGAGAATAGTAGTGGATAGAGTAGTGCAGTGCAGTGTAGTAGATAGTAGTGGATAGAGTACAGTAGAGATATCTTATCAGTCTAGCTTTATACCGATGTGGCTTTACTCTGCTGTATAAGATATACTAGAGTGCAGTCGTTATTACTTATAGTAGTTAACAGCGATAATGATACAGTAGTTGATGCTAGAGATCTGATATAGTCTATTCTGTATCTTATTGTCTTATTGTCTTATGCTCTCATAGCATCTTCTATAGTACTACAGTTCTAGATATTAAGTACCGTGGATAACACTACTATGAGACATACTGTAGGAGATACCATAAGAAATACTACAGTAGATAGTAGAGTAGAGTAGGGTACTCTAGATATCATAGTCTATACTGTAATACTCTCATACTATACCTCATACTGTATAGCTTTACTCTATACTCTTATACTCTGATACTATAGTACTTTAGTACAAGTGATAGTAGATACTACATAGCATTAGATCTGACACTCTCAATAGTATTCTTTAGTACTCAGTATTCCTAACAGCATCCAGTACAGTCTAGCAGTGTCCAGTAGTGTCCAGTAGTGTGTAGAGTGTCCCATAGCTAGTCTTTATATAGTACTATTTAGTAGTGTAACGAGCAGATGATACCACCCCAATACACTCCAATACACCTCGTTATCTCCACTAGATAGTCCCTCTGGAGAGCCCAGATGATCTATAAAGTTGTCCCCTGGTCTCACTAAGTCCCGGGCATAGACAATTGATCTCCGTTTCTTTGTATAACGATAATCTCATTGATAATTAATTAATCAAACACGTTTTTGATAATCGTGTAGATTAAGTAATTTGGTGTACTAAGTGTCTGTTATATCTGTTATATCTAGTGTGATATCTATCTAGATTAGATCGTGTAGAGATCACAGAGTGTCGTAACATACAGATCACATAGAATATGATTTACTTGCCAAGTAAGATCAAGTATAAATACTTGTTCATGATATTCATTATCATTGCACAATTGATATTTATGAGTCATGTTCACAGGCATAACTACTTCCACACCAAATCACAAGTCAAGTTATTCGACACCACAAAGTTACCCTCAGTTTACAAAGCGTTGATATCAAAGATTTCACCAAGTAATTTCATCGAATATTCCATCGATCAAAGATGTTTTAAGTACTTTGATGAATTGAATAAATTAGATGAAAATTGGCAAATTAGTGATTTAGAAGGGTTAGAGTACAGTATCGATGTCTTATCACCACAAGAGTACTACAAGAATAAATACGATCAATTGGTCGATGAATTTAATAAGAATGGTAAAGACGTTAACGAGATTGACACGAAAGATTTGGTATCTGATTTGAACAACAAACTTTTCAAGAATAAATTAGTAGAAGATAAGATTGTGAACAGTGTCGGACACTTGAGAGTTTATGGGAAGTGTTATATTAACGATAACAAGCAATATAAACATTGTTCAGAGATCGAAACCAAGTTATTCCCCTGGTTAACTTTTGAAGAACCCGTTTTTGAGAGATGGGATGGCACTGAAGTGCAAGGATACCCTAAGATCAGCAATTACTATAGATACGAAGGCCAGGGGGACTTATCACTGAAGATATCACAAGATGATGAATGTTTATTAACTAGTTTACAAAATAAATTCATCGGTAAAGGTATTGTATTAAGTATTGATGATCATTTAGTCACCGAACTGATTAAATTGTTGAAAACTTTACGTGTCTTGCAGAACCAATTGCCTATCCAGTTCGTCCATAAGGGTGACTTGAGCACTGAGAGTAAAACGAAATTGATAGAACTGGCAAGGTCGAATATCGTTGTGAGAAATGCAAGAACTATACAGGATTTCAGACAAGAAATTTGGTTCGTTAATGTGAAGAGGTGTTTACAGGAGACCCACTACCATAAATTCTACATGTACAGGAACAAATGGTTACTGGTTTTGTTTAACTCGTTCGAAGAGATGGTTTTGATGGATACCGATGTCGTTTCGTTTCAGGCACCGGCAGAGTTCTTCAAATTTAAAGGGTACCAAGAAACCGGAGCTTTCTTCTTCCGAGACCGTGACACGGGGCAATTGAATAAAGATGCCGCCACTGAGTTATTGCTCAAATTGATGCCTAGAGATTTGGAGAACATCTTCTTTGATATACCAAAATTGACAAATTTCACATTACAAAATAATTTCTTCAAAAACAAGCTGTATCATCATATGGAATCCGGTGTTGTGGCGATGAATAGAAAGACCCATTTACTCGGGATGCTCATCTCTGTGCAATTACAATTCTGGGACCCGATCGCGTCCCACACACACGGCGATAAAGAGTTGTTCTGGCTAGGTCAACTGTTCGCCGGTGATGAGAATTACTATTTCAACCCAAACCTGGCTGGAGCAGTGGGGAAAATCAACGATAGAGAATATAAAATCGCGAATGTGATCGTTGGGACGCAGCCGGCACACATCGCACCGGATAATGAGACCTTGCTTTGGGTTAACTCGGGTTTGGAAACGTGTAAGAAACATTCATGGGAACGTGATTTCCGTGAAAAATTGAAGATATCTCAGGGTTTCAACAGTGAAGATGAATTGAAGCAGTATTATTTGTCGCCGTTGCTGATCGAGGCGCTGATTATCCCACCAGATGGGTCATTACAATTGCTGAATGGGCAGGGCGAGCCAGATAAAGGCTGGAGACAGTTGGAGTTTGATGGTTGTGCTGGGTACTTATGGGGCGCGTATTCGCGTATAGGAGGAGATAGCTACATCAACGATGACTCTGCAAAAGGTTTGCAAATCAAATTCGACCCTGAGAGTGTTGAAATGTTTAACGAAGTCGGCTTGGTTTGGGTTAACCCAGATTTTTATTATTACCCTGAGAATCCACTGCCCACGTTACTGATATTGGATAAGTACTGGAAGATCTTGGACAAGTTCGGGAACACGTTGGATTACGAGAAGCTGGTCAATCTGGATAACTCGCTGGAACTGCAATGGGAGAAATGGGATGATAATGATTTTTTAAAATTATTATCATAATTTTGTAATTATATAGTTATTTAAGTAATAGATTGTGAAATGATGGATATACCACTACCTAGTGAGACAGTAGTCGATAAGATTAACCAAATGCCTTTGCAGAGCGAGTTACCCACTGATATCACTTTGATATTCTCAACAGCAGGGTCCATTATATGTGGATGGGATTCTGATTCAAAACTGGTGTCGCGTCCTGTGCTGGATGAATATAAACAATTGTGTTTTAAATTATTAGAGACAGTTAACGAGCAAGTGAAGATGGTGAGGGTGGACTATCAAGAGAGACAGGTCGTCATTATAACCAATTACGAGGATGATTTAATTATTTTAATTCAACTTAAACAACTATAAAACCCTTTATACAGTGTATCTATATCATACAAGAACTCCTTCAGTTGATCATCCGATAAGTTCTCATTGATCGATAAGTTATTCAACTTGATAAGCCACTGGATTAATTTGTTACGATACTTGAAATCATTCGATAGGACTTTATTCGTATTAGTGACCAATTCACTGAGTAATGGATGCAACTGGTCTTTGGTTCGGTAATTCAATTTTATAGCGTCCATCAAGGTGATGAAATTACCTGTCAGTTCAGCCACGGAGCGGGCATCGTGGGTCGAGGGTACTGGGGTCGATTGATGGGTAGAGGATTCCATATTGGCTGGTATACCAATCTCTAATCGTGACTTCGCTAGTGGTGCTGTAATGTTGTAAGTGTTGTAGAAATGGTCTAAATTGATATAGGATTCCAATACAGATTCATCTTTTAAGATCAGATTAAACTGCTTGATCAACCTCTGACACGTCGAAGAGTATACTTCATCTTTATTCAACTCGTGAAGTGAATCACGTAGATACGCTTTCTCTAATACATTCAAAGTGATAATAATCGAATATAACTCCAGTAATGACTCGTACAAGTCTTTCTCCTTGATAGAGTTGTATAGCACGGTCTCTTCTAATAACAGTGTCGAGTCTATCAACTCATTCAAGGAGCCTCTGGTGATCGAAGCATAGGGTTGTGTCATTATCAGATCAAATATCAATTAATAATTGTGAAAATGCGTTTGTAATTATATTTCAATTCATGACAAAAGATGAATGAAGTTAGATCTTTGATACAATTTGTATCGAGGAACTTCTATCCCATGCCGTATATCCTAGTGTTAGATGCGATATTGACACACTCGGTCTTATCTGAAGATGATTTGGCTTATCTAGTCGGTATTCACCGTAAAGAGCTTCGTGCTATTTGTAATAAATTAGTCGAAGATAGATTATTAGTAGCCCATGCACAGAGAGAAGAAGAAGGTAATCAGAGGTTCAAGACGAAGACTTATTACTATATCCATTTCACTGAGCTGATTAACTCGATCAAGTGGAAGATTCACACTATAGTTAAGGATTTAAAAGACGATATACTGAAAAATTCGAACCCAGAGGGTTATGTGTGTCGTCGTTGTCATTCGAAGTATTCACAAATCGATGCTATATCGATGTTGAGCCCTGATAAGTCGAAATTCATCTGTGACCATTGTGGTGACGAATTAATTGAAGATGACTCCGGGGCACAATTGAAATTACGTGAAAGGAAATTACATAAATTAATGTCACAGATTAACCCGATAATTGACTATTTGAGGAAGATCGATAAGATCAATGTGGAGGAGAACACGTTTGAGAGCTCATTGACCAGAGCAATTCCAGCACAGTCAGAGACCAACGCATCGTACTCACTGTCTAATAGAACTGTAAGAAATACATCAAGTAATTTCGTTGGTGTTTATAATAAGAACTCTAGACAATTCAATACGAATAACACGAGTGCGATATTGAACGTCAAGATCTCTAACGAAGAAGACGAATTACTGGATCAACAACAGTCATTGAAACATAAGCATGAAAAACTGTTACAAAATGCATTACCATCATGGCATTCGGGTAGTACAGTGGGGAAAACCAGTCTTGGCAGGTTGGATGATGATGAAGAGATCAAAGAAGAGGCCATGGTAGAGGAAGATATAGTTGAGACTCCACAGAGTGATGATGTCAAATTGGACGATAAGGAAGCCGAAGATGCATTACTGCTGTACTATGCAAATTTAGAAAATCAACAAGACGACGATGACGACGATGAAGAAGATTTCGAAGACGTTGATGACGAAGAGGAAAAGCCCGTGGAAGTCGAAGAGTTCGCTGGGGAGAGTGATGAAGATTGATATTTGTATAAAGCGTTAAACCTGTATCTTAAATTTTTCACCAATTTTTTTCACTTGTATCAGTTGATCTTGCATTTTATCTGTAAAGAAGAGTACGTTATAGTATAGAGTATCAGACAGTTCATAAAGATGTCAGAGAAGAAGAAAGTAAGTAACATATATATGTATAAGTAATGAAGTATGCAACTAACCATACAGGTCGATCCATTTCATTCATTTATTGCAGGTGGTACCGCTGGTGCTATTGAAGGTTGTATCACTTACCCATTTGAATTCGCCAAAACTCGACTTCAATTAGTCTCCAAATCCTCAACGACGTCACGTAACCCCCTCGTGTTGATCTACAACATCTCACGTACCCAGGGTGTCTCTGCGTTATACGTTGGATGTCCAGCTTTTGTCGTTGGTAACACCGTCAAGGCTTCAGTAAGATTTCTTGGGTTCGATAGTATAAAGAGATTATTAGCCGACAAAGACGGTAAATTGAGTGGGCCACGTGGTGTTCTCGCAGGGTTAGGTGCTGGGTTATTAGAGAGTCTTGTCGCGGTGACACCTTTTGAACTGATAAAGACCGCCTTGATCGACGATAAACAGTCTTTGAAACCTAAATACCAAAACGGGTTGATCTCGGGGAGTGTCAAGTTGTGTAAAGACTTGGGTGTCAGGGGGATCTACGCTGGGTTCTTACCTGTGTCAATGAGACAAGCCGCTAATCAGGCAGTGAGATTAGGTTCGTATAACTCTATCAAGAGCGCTATACAAAAATCACAAGGTTTGAAACCTAATGATCCGTTGTCATCATCACTCACGTTCATAGTTGGTGCCTTTGCCGGTATTGTCACTGTGTACACCACGATGCCTATCGACACTGTGAAGACGAGAATGCAAGCTTTGGGTTCGGAGAAACAGTATTCCAGTACTGTGAATTGCTTTGTCAAGATCTTTAAAGATGAAGGTGTATTGACTTTCTGGAAAGGTGCTACCCCAAGATTAGGCAGGTTGATCTTGAGTGGAGGTATTGTGTTCACCATTTATGAAAAGATGATGGTCTTGATGGGTTAAATACATAAACTAGAAGAAATTTATAGATCTATATAATTATATTCTATATATTATACTTGTTCAGGAACTGTTGTTGTTGTTGTTGTTGTTGTAGTAGTATTTGTCGTGGCTGTCGTGGCTGTCGTGGTTGGATTCAAGATCAGTTTCTCCATTTGTCTTGCTCTGTGATAATCGATAATTGATTTTAATAAGATACATAACCCTAAAGCGATTAATGCGAATGCGAATACTGGAGTCTTTGTTTGTGAATCATCCGTGGGTAACACCGTTGAAGAGTCACTGCCAGAGAGGAAATGTCCATCTAAAGTTTGTGAACCGTCGATATCGATCGAGTTAGGATTACTTGGTTCGAATTCTGTGATTGGATTATTTGATTTATTATAATAATTCACCGGTAATAATCCATACCCGTAATTCATAAAAGTTAACCCAAGACCAGCCCTGGAACCTTCTTTTGAACCGTGCGAAGTGTGTAATAAATAAGTCAAGAAGAATCCGATAAATTGGAAACTGAAACTGACGATAAAATTCCAAATAAAATTCAATATAGATCCCACAGGTAATCCATCAACAAAGATCTCGTCTTCGAAAAGAGATGTCACTGATGTGTCCCAATACGGTGGCGTCGAGTCCATTGCCAGTTGCTCGTACGAGGGCAACGACTCATCAATATCCTGGTGCGTAGAAGGCTTAGCTGCCATATTAGTGAACACTCCATCGTTTTGTAATCCCTGTCCCATAGGTCTTCCCGTGTATGGAGGCTGGTAGTAATCGTGCACCAATCTAGGGACGTAGGGGGAGATACGAGCGTTGTTGATTATGCGATGTATAATGGTGTTGGGGATAGGTCTTTGTTGTGGTTCCGTTGACGAAGATGCTGTCTCCTGAGGTGGCGAAAGCAATCTATCGTGGTCTTCTTCATTGGTCAGTGGCACTTGGGCCTCCTGTGGTGGTTCTGTGTTGGATAAATCTTGTAATTCATGATCACCTTCGGTGTCGACCTGCATAGTAGTTAGTATTTGTAATTAACCCCGGCTGTACGAGGAGCCGATTATATATTATATAATTGATAATACATCTAGATAATCCACTTACTCTTTGATAATTCTGTCTCATCCTAGATAGCTATCACTCTGACTATCTCTATATATAGCTATATCAATATATCCCTATACCCCGTGTATCAACCTCTCTCTCTACACAGTTAATTGATTAAATTCTCGTTTCAATAATTTTATTTTTGTTTAATTGAGAATTACCCGTTTGGGGAAATACCGGTTACAGTACAGACTACTTAAGCTTGATAGTTACATAAAATTCATCACCCATGTTCTCGTACCGGACACTGTGGTTCTTCTTATAATCCTCTCTCTTGAACATCGGTGGCGGTTGCATCACCGGCTGTTGAGGCTTGATCAATTGGTCATCTGGCACTATAATCTTCTCTACGGTTTCAGTGAAGAGGTAGGTGTTGTTATTAACGTCAACACCTCCAGGTAGGACACTGCTTGGCACCGCGGTACGGATCGTCTTCGGGTAATCTGCCAAGTCTGGGAGCGTGGGGCCACCTCTTCTCGTGGAGGTCCTGCCCTGGGTACGTCTTTTCCTTCTGCTCTCTCTTTCACGATCTTTATCTAGTCTTTCTAATTCGTTCAATGTGATTTCTAAAATGGATGGAGTGAATGTCGATAATGAGTTCTTAGCACGCATTACATCGTTGTTATAGATGTTTGGGCTGAGAAATCTTCTTATTTCATCTTCATCTACTGATGTTCCATCAAATTGATAACCAGCTGTATATAGTGCTTTTATATATAATTGACATTGTTCTCTAATAGAATGCGAAATCAGTGATACAAACTCAGTGGATAATGACATCTCCGCAACCATAACTTCAGCAAACTCATCTGGGTTATTGTCCGGATTAGTCAAATCCCATTCAAAATGATCAATTAATTGATTGTTCAGTATAGTGATATCCAATTTAATTGGAATTCTTATATCCTGTAATGGACCCGTATTTGTCGTTGCCGGTGACACTATCGGGATATACTCACTCAACTGATCTTTAATACATTGCAACACCGTGTTGGTATGCAATGGATTTTTGAATTTATAATCTTCCATCAATATACTAACGAATTTCTCTAATGTAATCAATTTCTCATTATTGTTCCAGATAAATGTATCATTTAATTTGAATTTATCCTTCTCCAAATCGAATTCCAACCTGATCGGAATCAATTGTTCTTGTATCTCTGCATTAGCGATCATATTCTCATTAGAGATGTACTGGTCGGGGATACGTGAATTTCTCTTACGTCCATTCGGGTAAATCAACTGAGTTGGTCTACCGGACTCACTCATCCCGTTACCATAACCCAAATACCCATCTCCCCATATACTCTTCACATGAGGGAATTTAGGGTCAATCGATTGTGATCTTAAAGTTCTTAAACCTTCATAATATTTCAATTGATCACCTAATTTTTTAACTAATTTTGAATGTTGACTTAAATGTTCATTATTAGCGATCTTTGTCGAGTCTTCGATATCACGTTTGGTGATTTGCTCATATAAGAGCACTTCACTTGGTACAGTTTGTTTATCCTCGGCGAATTTTGATGACCAGTACGTGGTGGGGTCTATCTTAGTTAACGGTAACACGCTTTCTATCGGAGGTGGTGGCTGTACTTGTGGTGGAACTTGCTGCTGCACTTGTTGTTGTACTTGTTGCTGTATAGGCTGCACCGGTTGCACCGGTGGTATCACTTTAGGTACTGGAGTGTATTGCAGATTCATTGGTGATGCCATATTGCTCATCATTGGAGCACCTGGTATGACACCCAGCACATTTTGCATCCCCTGCGAAACTGCCTGCGCTTGTGCGGCCAGTGCCAGTGCCAGCTGAGCCTTGGCTTCTTTCTTCGTGATCCTCTTCTTCCTTGGAGGCTTCTGTTGTGGTACCATATTAACTAATGGATTATTGTTATTCCCCGTTGGTGACATATTCCTCAGTGGTTGCCCCGAAGGATTCATCATTTGTTGTTGTTGTAACCGTTGTTGCTGGTAATGATGTAAGAACGCGGCCAACTGAGGGTGTTGCCTCAATAGAGTTTGTTGTTGGTCCGGGGTCATATTAGCTAATTGTTGTTGAATTATTTGTAATGACATTTGTTGTTGTTGATTTATTGGCAGTTGTGGTTGCTGCCCATTGAATTGATTCATCGTGGAAATTATACAATTTAAATATCTATCTCATATAACCTCACTATAACACTCTTATATATCAGATGACTCCTATAAATTGTATATCTCAATCGATAACTATAACTTGTACTGTTATGAGAAGTTTTAAAATTCGAATTTTATTGAATGGCTGAATTTGGCACGGACACGACCATTTTCTTATATAACTACTTAAGATCTATAATCACCATTGATACTTACATATTCGTGACTGAAATCACAGGTCCAGTAGTCACAGGAGGCACCACCACCTGTACCCAATTCGACCAAGATTTCTAAATCTTCAGATTGTAAGATTTCACTAGCTCTTTCTTCATCAACTAATTCAGGTTCACCATTGACTAATAATTTCAATACTGGGGAACCGTCAACTGGTACAAAGGAGACATTTGTCTTGTATGGGTCCACTTCAGCACCTGCGTATCCGGTGGCACATAAGATTCTACCCCAGTTGGCGTCTTTACCGTATAATGCAGTCTTGACTAATGGTGAATTAGCAATAGCCTTAGCGACTTTATGTGCATCTTGGTAATCTACAGCGTCTTTAACTTTGATGGTGACAAATTTAGTAGCACCTTCACCATCTCTAACGACTAATTGCGATAATTCCTGAGCGAAAGCGACAATGTTTTCTTGTAATTGTTGAAACAGTTCAGTATTTTCCTCAATTAAAGCACCACCAGCGGCACCATTAGCCAATGCCACGATGGTATCATTAGTGGACATATCGCCGTCCACGGAGATACAATTGAAAGATTTATCAGTCGCATGACTCAATATCTTTTGTAACAGTTCTGGAGCCACTGGAGCATCAGTAACGAAGAACCCCAACAAGGTAGCCATATTAGGACAAATCATACCGGCACCTTTAGCTAATCCGGCTAATCTATACTCTGTCCCCTGGATGGTGAAAGATTTGGAGACTAATTTGGGGAAAGTGTCAGTGGTACAAATGGCCCTAGCACAATTCAACCAATGATCATGATCATCACCTAATGCGGTATTATATAATGGCAGTAATGAATTTACAATCTTATCCATTTGTAATCTTTGTCCAATGACACCAGTGGACATCACTAAAGTGGATTGTCCATTTTGGTTACCGACTAATTTATCCACAGTGTCAACCATGATATTAGCATCTTTTAATCCACCTTCACCGGTGACGGCATTAGCACAACCTGAATTGATAACCAATGAATTGATATCTTTACCTTGCTTCTTAGTGACGATCAGATGGGACAACTGGACAGGAGCAGCTTTGAACTTGTTTTGGGTGAAAACCGCAGCTGCTGAAGTGTTTGGTGATGTGGAAACGATAAGTGCTAAATCTGGGTTACCATTTTTCTTTACACCAGATTTGAATCCACCAACTTTATAACCTTGAGGGTAAAAACCGGAAGTTGGCACAAATCTTGACTTATCCGCAACGGACTTGAACAGAGAATAAGAGAATTGACGAATACCTTTCATTGTAATCGATACTGATTATCAGTAGAGATTGACTCGATTTTTGAAAAATTTTCATATCGCGCTTAATGAGATAATTACTTGATTGAGACTTCTAATTTATATAATTTATATTATACAAATTTATATAAAGATATAGATATATAAGTTATATAATTATAGATAAGACCGCCATTACAAACAAGATATTTTTTAAAAAAAGAACAAATTTTACACTTAGTTCATTTTCTTAACTAAAGTGTTAATATGTTCTTCGTGGTTACCAAAGGCACCACCTTGGATATAATGGTTGAATTTTCTTCTTGTTGACCAACCACCTGAAGGGTTGGATAATTTGAAAGGCCATAAGAAGTTGTTGGCTTGCTTGAAATTTGGACCAACGGTGTAAATTTCATGAATTAAATCTTCAATTGAGACAATACCGTATTTACCTAAAGCAGCTTCAATGATAGCGTTATCGGATAATGGGATTCTTTGTTTGTTTACCTTACCGTAACCTCTCTTGTAGACTAATTGTCTAATGGTTGATAATGATGGGTAACCGTAAGAGACGTATGGTTCAACTAATTTTAATAATTCAGAAGTAGCCTTGGTGACTTTAACGAAAACACCAGCGTTAATTTGTAATAATCTTAATAATTGTAAGACTTTTCTTGGTTTTGGTGCAATCTTGTTAATACCCTTAATTCTAACAACGAAAACTAATTTTGGTTGAGCATCAACGTAGTATGAACCGTTCTTCTTAGCATCACGCTTAGCTTCGATGATTGAACGTTCAGCATCTTTGTATTCTTTGGTGTACTGAGCAGTTCTTTCAAAGATAGCTTGTCTCTTTTCCTTGTTAGCCTGTAATAGTGAGTTAGTATTATGTTATAGAATATATATGATTTGACAATTTGAGAAACTTTCAGTCCCGAAAGATGGTTAACTTAACGACAACATCGCCTAAGCTAGTCTGTTAAAATGGTTTTGTATCATCTCTAAATCTTTCATATGTCATATTTTATATAATATACTTACAGCTTTTCTAGCTTTTCTTTCAGCAGCAACTTGTTCAGCTGATTTAGCTTGTGCCTTTGATTTCTTAATTAAAGTTTCTGGTTTTTGAATTTGTTCTCTAAATGATATGAAGTTAGTAAAAAAATTCAAATTGATTTTAATTAAAAATATAGAACTGATCGGGCCAACAATCATTCATATATTTAAATCAAGTTGAAGAAGTCTTTAATTGAATTTTGAATTCATTCACTCTATTGGATAGCAAATTATAGAAGTCTATAAATTAGACAACTATTAAATGAATCCCTTCAAAGAAGAACAGATTTAAATGTAAAATACTTTTGAGATATTTCAATTAAGAAATGGCTTTTATTTCAAAAGTTAGTTGTAATCTGATTCAACCATGGTATTAATTTAATCAAAGTTGATATTGAATCAACATCTGACAAGACCTTATTCAATCATTATATATATATATAGATATATATGAAAGTATAAGAATAAAATGTTATTAAACAATTTTATATTTTATATTGAAATATCATATTTGATATGATTAAGTGATTAAGAATAAAACCTGCAAAATACAATAAGAAAAGATAATCTGACAACTTGTTTTGGTTTCTATCTTATTGGTATATAAGTAGATATATTGATCACTTACTGAGCCATCTTTAAATGATTTTAATGATATTAATGTAAAATTCAATTATAAATTAATCAAGTAAATATCTATAAGAATTTAAAAAAATTGATTGTGTGGAAATGAAAAAAAAAAATTTTTTTTCAAAGACTTAGAGAGAGTTACGTGTGTGGAGGGAGGCTATTAGGGCTTTGTTTCTCATGTGTGGTGTTATGATGTTATCTTATAGTTTTGGTTAAAGCGGACACGACTGATGGGGGCCAGGTGAAATTAGATAATCGATGCATTGGCATAGGTATAAATGATATAGGTATATCAATATAGAGGTTATGAGTGGTGCTACAACGTTTGATAGAGGTGTGTATCTCTCTCATGAGAAAGATTATAATCACGCCACAGATAACCAGTATCATTCATTACGTGAACAAGCTGATCAAGCTTATCAGAAGAAAAACAAGTTATCATCAGAATCTCAGAAGGCTTATAAGAGAGGTGATAAACAAAGACTGCATGAATTATCACTTGAAGCACAAAAGCAACAACAAATCGCCGACGACTTCAATAGACGTGCTGCTGAGTACGTGTTTGTTGAGAATAACGCAGATAGTGACTCAAATGAAATCGATTTACATGGTTTATACGTAAGAGAGCTGGAATATATCTTGAAACAGAGAATAGTGGCGGGTATAAGTAGACATGAATCCAAATTGGAAGTCATTGTCGGTAAAGGTTTGCACAGTTCCCACGGTGTGCTGAAATTGAAACCTGCTGTTCAAGAATTATGTCAAGAACTGAATTTGCAAAATCATATCGATAGACACAATACAGGTGTATTAGTTATCGATTTAACTAATGCCCAAGTGCCACTGAACTGGTCAATGAATAATTCTACAGGACCTACATTACCTCAAAATACTTACCAACAACAACAACAACCTTATTACCAACAACAAAATAATTACCAACAACAAAATAATTACCATCATCAACAACAACAACAACATCATGGTAATAATAACAATATTAACACTAATGGACTCATCAATATCGCTATCAAACTTTTATGTGCTTGTCTTAATAGTAAATAGATTTTTGTATAAAAGTAAAATTGAATTTCTCATTTAAAAATTATTTTTTAGAAAAAACGCGTCTCCTTGTTTTTATCCTTTAAACAAACAAAGGATTAATGACACAATCTAAACAATTACCAAGGCTCAGGTTCAAGAAGAACATTGTGCCTTCGGTGGAAGAGTCTATTCCTACCAAGGAACTACTCAGTCGATTGAAAGTGAGTTTTGTGTCATTTATTTGACTTTTATCGACGTATTACTAACATACAATTTAAGGATCTTTCAAATGAATTATCATCAATTGATCAAGATAAGATAGATATCTCCTCATTGGATACAGTAAAGGATATGTTGATCAGCAAGAAGCTCATGAGGAATAACAATATGGCAGTGCAATCGTATGTTTCATGTTGTTTATCTGATATCTTACGTATTTATGCTCCTGATGCCCCCTTTACTGCTACACAATTAAGTGATTTATTTAAATTATTTTTTAATCAATTTAAACATTTAAATGAACAAGATAATGGTAATTTCTCACAGTATTATTATTTATTATCAAAATTAGCAGAAGTTAGAAGTATAATTTTGGTAACTGATTTACCTGACTCTGATAAACTTATTGAAAATTGTTTTGATGTGTTTTACGGGTTAGCTAATCAACCTAATTTCCCCATGAAATTAGAGACTTTGATTTGTGATATCTTATCTGAGGTGATAAGTGAAAGTGACACTGTGCCTACCAAAGTGCTTAAATTGATATTGAATAAATTCTTAAATGATAAAAATGTCGCTAACACTGTGAATCCATCATTAAATTTCACTTTAAGTATCTGTAATACAAATACTGACCGTATATCAAGATTAATAACACAATTTTTTTCAGAATTAATTTATGATGGTAATCAGGATAACGTTCATTCACATGAATTCTTAGAAAATTTAAATAAGTTACATAAATTATCAATTCAAATTTGGAAATATATCCCGGAATTGTTACTGTCAGTGATGGGACTCATTGAGGATGAATTAGAGACTGATGATGTCACTATCAGGTTAATGGCTACGGAAACGGTGTCAAAGATTATATCAATTCACCCTTCACAAGTTAATTTCATGCAAGTACATTCAGATACATATACGGCATGGTTGAAGAAGACATTGGATGTAAGTGTCTTAGTGCGTTGTAAATGGGTTGAGACAACGTTACCTATCTTGCTCAGCAACAGATCTGATCTTTCAGATATCATCAATGGACTTACAAAGGGTCTTTTGGATAACGATGAAAAAGTTAGATTCATCACTTGTAAGATTTTAGCTGAGTTACCACCAAGAGTATTTTTAGATAGAATTGCAAGTGAAACAATAATGAGTAGCTTGAGTCAATTAATAAGGGAAAAACATTCAGAGATAAGATTAGAAATTATTAAATTATTAGGTAATTTATATAATGATTGTTGGGAAGAATTTGAAAATAAATTATTAAAATGGATTCCAGATCAAATATTAAATTTAAATTATATTAATGATAAGAGTATTATTTTACTTGTTGATTTATGCTTATTGGAAAGAATAATCCCATTTGAAAATTCACTGCAAAAGAGAGTTCATAGATTACTCGCTGTGATTAATCAATTATCTACAAAGGCTAAGAGTTCATTTTACGCGATTTTGAAAAGACAACAACAAATTTCCAAAGTTGTATTACAATTCTTAGAATTATGTGAATTGTATAACGGTGGTAATGTCATGGATGGTAACACTGAACCTGAATTATTTAGAAAATTGGATAAGATAACAGATTGGTTATCGATGTCATTGCCAAGTTTTTATAATTCCAAATTATGTCTTCAAAGATTTATTAAATTAAATAATAGAAGATTTTATCGTTTGATAAGGATTTGCATATCTGCAGATAGTGATTATGACACGATGAAAAATTCAATGAAAGAGTTATTTAATAAATTAAATGATCTGAAGAATTTGAAAATTGATGATGATATCACGATACCAGCATCGGATATGTTAAAAGTGTTCAAGATCTTATTATATAGATCATCATTAATTATTGCCAATAAGAGTAATATCCCAGAGATTACAGAAAGCGCCAATGATATGGCTAGTCCATATCATGACACTGCAATGGAATTATTAGAATCTATATCACAAAACGTCCCTGGTGTTTTCAAATCACATATTCATGAACTTACACAGTACGTGATGACTGATACCGCTAGAGGTCAAAAACTGCCAACTTTGAAAACTATTTATCATTTCTTGAAACAGTATAAGGATTTTAATGAATCATTAGATATTGAATTTTATGATAAATTATTTCAAATATCATTAAATGGATCAATGCAGGAAAGCAAGTATAGTATCAAGATTATATGTCTTTCAAGGCATAAATATAGTTATACAGAGGATATCTTAACAAAGATATATCCATTGGATTTACAGCACAAAGATTTTACAACACATTTATCCATTATTGCAGAATTTTATTTAGAAATACCTGAATTACTCGAAGACAAGTCATCAGAAATTACATCAATGTTGATCAAGGATGTATTGTTGACTAATTCACAGACAGATGAAGATGATGAGCAATGGATCAAGGATGAATTACTTGAAAAGGGGATGTACATGAATTGTGAAGCCAAATTAATGACATTACAAATATTTACCAACAGATTATTATCTCTCAGTACCAATGATGTCGAGATTGAAAACTTGGCTAACCCAGTTTTCAAATTATTTATGTCACTTATAGGTAATGGTGGTGAAGTTGTCAAGAACTCCATCCCAACACCAAAGAATTATCAAAGTAAACTTCGATTATTTGCAGGTTTAAAATTTTTAGAAATATTCCAGAAACCGGTGTATAACAAATTGTTAACGCCAATTACAATGAACAGATTAGTGTTTTTAATCCAAGATGAATGTTATGAAGTGAGATTAGAATTTGTTAATCAATTACAAAAATTATTAAATTCCGAATCTTTGGGTGAAAGATTTTTCCCCCTTTTATATTTCACGGCACATGAACCTGATTCCACTTTACAAAATAATGTTAAGACATGGTTAAAGACATCATTTAATAAACATAGTATTAAGTATAGTAAGAGTCTTTTATTTGAAAAATCATTAGTTAGATTATTACATATGATTTCACATCATCTGGAGTACATTGAATTAATGAATAGATTTTTCGAGACAAATGATGAAGATACATTGTTACAAGCATATGGTTTCGCATTAGAATATATTTGCTTTTATTTAAAGATGATCGCTAATGAAGATAATGTATCATTATTATTTTATTTTAGCCAACGTTTAAAACAGTATCGTGACATCTTAATCTCCAATGATGAATATGAAAACAGTCAAACTATGATGTCATCGATTTATAATATCTATAGAATCTCAGAATTGTGTCAATTGACAATTGAAGAATTAACTCATCATAAAGGTTGGACTTTGTCTACATACCCGGGTAAATTCACACTTGCATCTGATTTATATTACCCTATTAAGACCCAGCAAGAAGCACAACAAACTGTTCAGACAATATATATTGAAAACATAGTGCAATCCAAATTGAGATCATTGGTTAAGATGAAAATATCTGGTATGGGTGGTAAGAAAAGAGTAGAGAAGAGGCATTTCGAGAATAAAGAGAATATTAAAGTGAAGAAACTGAAACCGGTGAAGCAATTGAAACCACTGAAATCAATAGTTAAACCCACCATGGCGATAAGAAAGAGTGAAAGAAATTTCAATAAAACAGTTAATTATAATGATGAAATAGCTTAAATATATAAAAAATTACATAGCATTACTTACACAAGTGAAAACACTACCATAAGCGCTTTGTTGATATGACCAAATGATACTTTGTAATGTAGCGTATAAACCTGGACCTAAGATGAATATACCACAACCGATAAGGAAGATATTTATGATAACTTGTAATTTGATCCATAATGAGCCATTCTTCCAAATACCACCAATTGAGTTATCATAATTCAACCTTAAGGCCTTCATTTTTTGTAATTTGAAAAACAGTACACCCCAAAACACGAATCCGAACCAACAATCGAATAATGAACTCATTAACGATAACAAATCTGAGAAGAACGGTGTCACTTCCGCAATAACGAACAGGATGATCCATAAAATCAGATTCAACGCTGTCCATGTCGACCAACCAATGACGGTGTGACCGTTCTTATGTGGAGAATCCTTGCCGAATATATTCAGGAACAAGAATGTCGATGACACATTGGAGTATAATGCACCTAAGAAAATTATAGTTGGCAATGCGAATGAGAAGGCGATTTTCTTGTAGTTACCCACTAAAGATCCGAACAGTGGTGCAGTGATGTACAGTGTTCCCACGTAGACGTAAACGATAGATCCAGTCAATGCGAAGACGACGAGTTCAGCAACGGTGACTAAATAGAGAGCCTTTTTGAAATCCTTTGGTTGTTTCATTTGTGATATGAATGAAGGGTAAGTGATCTGACCGACGAATGTGTACACGATGTTCAAGAACGCTGACATGGCGCTGACGAATGATGTGCCTTTAGCTGGCCATAACAGGTATACCAGTGGAGTGTCTTCGACGTAACCGTTAGGATGGGACTGAATTCCAGAAAAGACCATACTTAATACCACAGCAACGAACATTGTAATAGCGGAGAAATATCCGATACTTGACATGTGAGAGAACGTTCTTGGTAACGAGACAAGAAAGCACAGTACCGCTGCGACCACTGAGAACACTATTGAGCAAATTGTGTAGTTCTCAGATATGGTATTAAAATAACGAGCTCCAACGAGAACATGTAACGCCTGGATCAAAGTGTTATTCAGTAAGAAACAGAACAGTGTAGCATACCAGATCTTATCTGAATTACCGAACAAGTTCTTACCAATATCACAAACGTTAGTTAAATGAGGATAAGCAGCACAATAATCAGCGATGATTAACCCAGTGTATAGCACAGTGAGTGATACAAAACAAGTCAAGATAAGACCGGCACTAACCCTAATACTGAATATGACCATGGGAATGACATTATCAGAAGACAAATATATTCAGAGAACAACAAGCCAGCAGTCCTTTGCCAACTGCAATCACGGTATTTGATCTTGTGTTGCTGATCGTTGGATAATTCATGGTTGAGATACTCGGTCAGTGATAAGACTGAGTTGTCTGATACGATAGAGAATGCGAAATCTTTATCTTCCAAAGACATCTTGTTGGTGAATAATTTTTCACTCTCATCTACTGTAGCATTGTTGTAGTATTATATAGAAATGTGGAATAGCAAATGAATGTCATCGATGACATAATTATGTGTACAACAATAGTAATTTTAATTACACAGTGACATTGCTTAAATTTCACAATTTTTCAGCCACAATTTATACGGTATTATATTTTACAAGATATACGATGTAAATAGAGAGTAGATAAGGACTAGATATGGATAGATATAGATAGATATAGATAGATATAGATGGATCTACATATGCAAATACAGATCAAATACAGAATAAATATTTTAAAAAAGCCAGGTATATATCTTTGAGAAAACTGAAACTTTCTCGTTTATCAGTTTACCCTCTTGCTCTAAATTCTTATAGTACTCATATTCAAAATCGGCAACTTCTTGTAAACCTGAGACTAAATCAACTTCCAAAGGTTTTCTAAATTTAGTTCTCTTGAACACTTTCCAAAATACGTATGCAACAATGTTAACAAAAATCATAACATAGTAAAAGATAAAATTCTCAATACTCCAATTACCTGGTAAGAACACGGTATAACCTTGGATCCATGTGACTATTGTCATCATCACAAGAACAAAATAGATACTATATGGTTGATACCATGATTTATAGTAATACTGACTAATATCGACATTTTGTTGTCTTGTAGCACGATAAAATCCAATATATGTGACCGCCATATTCCAGTAAGTGATGATTTGTGACTTGGTACAAATCGATGTTATATAAGTCAATGCAGTATAAGCACCACCGGAACTTAATTCTAAGTAAGATAATGCTGCAAAACACATAACGAACATGACACAAAAAATGGGGATACCGCTTCTTGTACAGATTTGGAAAAAATAAGGTGCAAACCCACGTTTAGCTAATGAGTATAATTGTCTTGATGAACAGAACACATAAGAGTTACCTGCAGATAAGGCACTTAATAGTATCACAGCGTTCACAATGTGTGGTAATACTTTAATACCCATATTAGTCATACTTATCACATATGGTGAGGCACCTGCGTTGGAAGTTCCTGCCGTATGGGCGGCGACTAAAGTTGGATCAGAGCTTGAGATAAGAATACCCACGGAGAGTGAACCAATAAGGTAGAAAAGAACTAATCTCCAAATCACGGTGTTGAACAGAGATGATATCACTTGACGTACATTTTTGTTATTAGTACATGAAACTTCGTTAACGGCTGAACTCATATATTCAGGACCCACGATAAAAAAACACAGTGTGGAAAGCCATGCAGATAACCAACCTTCGAATTTCCCTAAATTACCTGTAGTGATATAACCAGTACCGAAAGGGTTAATATTAAAATTTCTGAACCCGAATACGTCATGATGTGGGTTACCACCGCACATAGTGATCAAAGTGTAAAACATCAACCCGAAACACAAGATTAATTTCCCCACAGATAACCAAAATTCACTTTCACCAAAATATTTAACGTTAACACTATTGAAAATGAAATAGAAAGCGATAATTATCGATATAGGTATCAGTGGTGAAAAATCGCTACGCCAAAATTGTAAAATAGAAGACACCGCAGTGATTTCAAAAGGCACATAAAGGGCTTCCATAAGAAAGAAATTCCAACCTGAACTGAACTCCAAAGCTTCGTCAACACATCTACCGGCCATCTCCACGAAGGGTGCCGGTGCAGGGTACTGTACAACCATTTCCCCCACGGCAGAAGTCAATAATAATATTACAAAAGTCCAGAACAGTGTAGCGATAAGCAAACCCAGAGGTCCACCGTTAATTAACCCACCACCGATAGTGACAAAAAGACCAGTTCCAATGGAACCACCAATGGAAATTAATTGTAAATGTCTACTTTTCAAATGTCTCTTTGTAGTGAAATTTTTATTGAAAAATTGAAATTGTGATGCAGTTGACACAGTTGATGAAGACAACTCATCAACGTATTCTTCATCATAATGTTTATCTTTTACTTCAGACATGATCTTAGTTAATAGTAATAGACACTACAATAGAGAAAACTTTTACAATATACAATTTCATTTATATATAATTTTTGTAAGGCATCTCATCGAATTTGTGAAAATTTTGATTTCTTTTATGGAAAGATATGATGTCATTATTATAACTATTTACAGTTAATTTGACCTAAATGATGTATATGACAGTATAGTTGTATATCTCTCATAACTAAGTGGTAGTGATTGACACTATAGATTAGACGCACATACAAGATAAGATAAACTATTAAACCCCTGATAAGATAAGAATTTTCAAACCATCTTCTGTCACTTTCCCCTTTTATAATTAGGAAGTTGACAAGACTTGGACCGATTAGGGGTGGATTGCCTAATCAGGAAGGCGATGACGATCATTTGGAAATTCATATAGAGATAGATATACAGAGATACCCCGATACGAAGTATGGGGTATCGATGTAGTGGATGTGATAGAGCCTATCATATGGAGCATGACACTCTTCTAGATGTCAAGTATGAAATACTATGTATAAAGTAAATGGTATAAATAACGATAACAGCGTTTAATTGATCGGTATTAAATAACAACCGCTATGGCACCAAGAAATCCGATGTGGCACCGATTGAGTATTATATTAAGATATAGATATAGTAATTACGATAAACCCTGCATTGATAAGATAATAAATGGACCTTTTATCCCAATTTTAACATTTGAATTAAAAATTATTAGATTCGCTGTTAATTACCGATATTACAATCGTGGATCTTTGACGTATTTATATCTGTGTTCCACTCCGTGTATACGCTCCGTGATTGCAATCTACGGTATTGCCTATCTAAGGCATCACTATATGTGATTACTATCTTGAGTTTCACTCGAGCATATGGAGATATTATGTACCGTGTTTATGTACCATATATATGTATGGTGTATTGTACCGGATATACAAGATATTAACTATATAATGCAAATAGATCAACATACTCTCTCAACCCATCAAATTTCTTAACCTTGATTTTAAGTTAATATGATCATTGCTTAAACTTTTAAATTCAGAATTTAATTTATCATAATTATGCTCTAAATTTAATAATTGTTCTTCTAATAACCTATTCATTTCCATAACTTCGGAATTTCTTTGCATTGTCTTTGTTATCTCTAAATCGATATCTTTTTGTAATTCCTGTGAATCATCTTCTGATTTGATTTGTGTTTTTAATTCACTGATTTTCTCACGTAATTGCCTGTTTTCATCTTCTAAATTAGCTATTTTAACTTTACCCATAACCATTTCATTTGCAATTTCGACATGTTCTTTATTTAATAATGAGTATGATTTTTCTAATTTTCTTATATTCTTAGTCAATAATCCATTTTTATTACGTAAATTTTCAATCTCTTCGTCTCTTTCCATTTCTAATTTATGTATTTCACTAAATTCTTGTTCATATTTAACTAATGTTATAGGTAGGATATTGATTGACATTGAATCTTTAACTAACTCATCTAATTTAAAATATTCAATTTTTAATTCACTATTTTCATCTTTTAAATAATAATAAAATAAATTATCTTTTAAATATTTTAATAAATCATCAAATTTTAAATTAATTAAATGTGATTCATTCTTAATCATTAAATTAATGGCAAATTTTAATATAATATCTAATCCTTGTGATATAATTAAATCAAAAATTCTCAAGACAATCTCTAAGGGGAATTTATAACCGAAAATCGTCAAAAACCATTGTGTCGCATACATCGATGATCTAATACCTTGTCTAATCAAATGATTATACAACTTGGGTGATAAATCTTCTAATAATCTATCAAATTGATATAATTTCAAAACCAATCCAGGCATTTCAGGTAAATACATCGATCTAAAATCATAATTTTTCATCAATGTAACAAGCAAGCAAAAACTTTCACTTTCTGACATATTCATTAATAGCGGGACAGTAATGAAAGCCATCCCCTGAGTGTAACCCACCTCCGAATCATAAATCGAATACAGTTTGATGATATTATAAACTTCATCCAGTTTATCTTTAACTCTTTCATTATTCATAAATCTCGTCCTTGACAAATCTCTCTTAATTGCACGCTCATAATCTGATGACTCGCTCTTAAGAGATTGGAAAAATTCTTCTAAACTTGATGATTTCGAGTTTGCAATCAATTGCCAAATCATTCCACGTAACTCCTCGGGGATACCATTACTTATCTGTTTCAGTAAATTTTCTGAATCATTTGTTACAATGCCGCTATAATTATTAACAACTTTTGACCAATATTCCCAATCGATTTTGCTCATAATTTCATCCTCGTTAGCGGCACCTTGTACACCTTGTTTAATTTCATTAAACGTGTTTCTTAAACTAGTCTTACCGGCGATATACATTTCTTTATCATGAGATGATCTTGATTTAATCTTGGCATCGTTATGATGTAATCTATTAACGATGAAATCATAATTTTCATCATGATTTAATAACTCAGTGACTGAATCCGATAATTCTTCTTTAGAATTGTTGGTTAATTTAATATTAAACCATGATTTGAATGATTTATTACTATTTGATTGGTCGGTCTTGATGCTGGAGAAACTTTCATGTCTTTCAGGTAATGGTGGAGGAATTGATTCAATTGGTGGGATCGATAATTCTTCATCTGTTACAATAGGTGATGGTAAATCATCATCTAACATCGGTGTTGGTGCCACCGGCACTAATTCAACTTGTGTATCTGTAAGTGTTATGTCTATGTCATTAGAAGTTGGATCTATCTCAGTTGGACTTGGCTCTAATGATTCTTCAATGACATCAATTGGTGTGTCCATTATATTATCTGATTCTGTAATTGGTTCAATTGATTCTGAAGGGATTGATTCAGTAACTGGTTCCACTGATGCAACAGGTTCAGGATCTTCCAATTCACTAATTGGCTCTTCAACTGCCTCAGTAACTGGCTCATCCACCGTGACTGGCTCAACAGTTGTATCTATAGCCAATCCATTATTATCTAAAATAGGTTCCTCATTAAGATCATCAATTTCATTATCTGTCATCTTTATCTTTATAAATAATATACAATATAAACATAAAAAATTCAATTGATCGGATAAATAGGATCAGTTATATGAATCTATCTAATATATTGATACTACTTCTATAATATCTAATTGATCTTAATACTTATATCTATATCTTGTAAATTAAATGATTAATTATAAACTTGTCTTTAATTAAACAATTTTCATAATAAAAAGGGGTAGTGTGTGGAAATACTAAAAAGACCAATGTGGACATTTGATATCTCTGACACGACACACGTCAATTAATTTAAAAAACGATAATTCCATTTATAATTAATTATCATTTATATCAGCTATTGCAATAGATATAGGTAGATGGTGGCAATACGGAGTTTGAAAGAGATAGTATCTCTGACGAGACGTGCTGCGAGAAATATTCGACAGTCACTTGATGATATTGCACAAGAACTCATTAATCAACGTCAATTACAACAGCAACCACTGTTATCTAGAGTTCCAGTACATAATAGATCAAATGTTAAAAACCCCTTCTTATTAAGAAAAATCCAAGGTGGTCAATTACGTTATCAGAGTACGTTTGTTAAACCTGTTTGGAGACAAAATTACAAGCGTCCAAGTATAGTCAAATCGATAAACAGATTAGGTGGCAATAATCATGGATTCTTCCCCAGTACGTTATACTCAAATTTTGTCAAGACTAACAGTAGGAATTATTCACAATACACGAATTTCACCCACCAATGTGTTCAAAATTTGAATCAAAATATCAGGGCAATGTTATTACAAACCAAAGATGAATTTATCAAATCAAGAAGATCAGGATTATCTATGAATCATCATTTAAATTACGCTACAGAAGTTTTCGAAATGGCAAGAACTGAATCATCATTCAGTAATGCGATATCGAATTGTTATTTAGAATTCCCATTACAAATGAAATCAAATATTCCTTCGATGACATTCATAGATGATGACATAATTGAAGATTTACAATTAGATTTTCAATTATATAAATCAAATTACCAGGAAACTCTTCATGAAATTAAATTGATTAAGGAACAGTTCGGCGAATTACCGATCTCGAAAGACTCCAATGTGATAAGAATACATTTCGCGAATTGTGATAGAGAGAAAGTGGAGAGTTTGTTACGAGATATCGGCGTGACTAAAGGTGTTATACATGAGTCACTGAGTCAAGTACCTGATATGGAGCTATTCACCGGCACCGATATCATAGATTCAAGTGAGTCAGTGAGTGATAATTCAGTAGATAGTGATATCTTAACAGATGAGTATTTCCCAATGATGAATTCAATTCAATCAATAGTTATCATTTAATTTTACGTTATATTTCATTTCATTTTATATTAGTTTAGGGGTTTATGGATCAATTTTATTTTATTTTATATTAAAAGGTATTGTAAATCGTATTCTCTTTATATATCTATTGATAGTGATACTTATATATTCCATAACGTGTGTATAATTTCATATTCATCATCGTTTATTTCAATTTCTCATAATATTATTGGATGTTGATTTCTCGTTATAATATTCATATTAATCCATATGTTGATCCATACTGTACTTCTCATGTGATTGGATTTGTAGCTGTTATGGATGTTGATACTGTTATGGGTACCGTTACGGCCACTTATGTAATTAACTTGTTTTAGTGAACTTGTGGTACCGTTATGGATACTAACAACCTACTTTTATTTATCTTATGATTGATACTGCATTCTCTCCATTCACTGCTGTTCCATTTTCAATTTCTCATCTTCTTGATCCTGCAGTTGTTGCTGTTGCTGCTGTTGCTGCTGTTGCTGCTGTTGCTGTTGCTGTTTACCAAAACTCATTGGATCCATAAACTCATCAAAGATCAACGAATAAATATCATTCAACACCACATTCTGCTGTTGTTGTAAATTCTCTCCAACAACGGTATCATCAATAGAATTCAATAAATTAGTCAGCTCTAATAACTCATCTTCAACTTTCACCGCAGGGTCACTCATATCTGGCTCCAATGAGTCGATTACTGAATCCACTTTAACTTGTTCCACTTTCTTATTAATGAATGGTGAACATAACCTATCGATAATCTTTATGAATCTCACCAGTAATGAATTAAATTTCGACAATTTTGACAAGACATTCTTAGAGATAATGACATCATCGAGCCAATCTTTAGAGTATTTAGAGTTAGGTTCTGAGCAAAGACACACTATTGGGATCAACACTGCCTGGAATAAGAAATATGTAGCGTACCAAATAGATATGATAGATAATTCACTCTCTGCATAGTTTTGCACGCTCTTTATAGTCTGTGTCGCAGCGGTAAGACAAATTTGTCTACACTCTTTACCTTCTTTAGTCTTTGACTGTTCCAAGATCTCTGGGTTATTGACACCGATAACTCTCTGCCAAATAAATGACCTGAAAAGAATGATTTGTAAATTCTTATAACGCCAAATTAATCTGTGCCTTTGTAAGTTGAACCATTGTGGGATCTCATTAGGTGAATTGTACATGTTCTGTGGAGTCTTCTTGACGAAACTCAATTTAGCGATATCGTCATTCTCATTGAAATATAGTGGTAATTCATCGATGAAATTTAAAAGCACCTGGTTTAATTCAAGACATTCCTTTGCCGTTGGTGAATTATGGCAGATTAATTTGTTGTACATATCTGAAGACAATTTAGTGAACTTGGTCTGATAAATCAAACCAGAATAAATAGTAGGGTAATCCTGGTTCAAATTATTCAAATCCTTTATCGAATCATCCAAGATGATCTCATTCAACTCCTCGTCGTTTATATTAGTCACCTCGTTAATATCAATAATATCCGTTGAAGGTAAATTAATGGGTCTTCCAAAAGTGATCAGCGCCCCAGCGTCAAATATATAGAGCCCCCACCATAACCGACGACGGATTTCTTGATTGAGTAAATTGTTTTTCAATGTGATTAAATCATTTGAGGGTTGTTTGAATTCTTTATACAATCCCAACGACATTGCCATTCTCACGGCCATTCCAAGGTAGTTCCAACCAGTGTTAGGTTTGTTCCTCTTTTGAGTGTAGTTACTTAATAAGATAAACACTTGTAATAAGGTGATATTACCAGTACCGAATATATTTATCTTTTGTAATAATTTTTTAATCTTGTTGTAATAATATAAATCAAGATTACTATTTTCTCCATTAATACACCAACAACCTATGGACAAAATTGTGTTGACTAACATTTGATGTGTCGTCTCGTCTTTCACTGGGATTTCCTGGTTGTATTGTTTGATGAATGTCTCTTTATGAATGAAAGGATACGATGTATGGTAATGTTTAAAATACGCAGATATGAATTGATCCTGAGCGAATTTCGAATTTAATTGCAACTCCACGGCTTTATTGATATGATGATGATGTGGGACATGACTTGACAGCACCGACTGATGATCGATAAAATCTAACATCTCGAAATCTTCATCTTCATTATGTTCATCAATTTTTAAAGTTCTCAATAACGCAGATGAAGACAGTAACCCGAAATAACCTGAACTTCCTTCTTTATTGAAAGACAACAGTGCCATTCCGTCAACTTTATCCACAGTGATATTCAAGTATGGACTAGACAAACCGGATTGGTCAGGTGAATTTATTGAACTTATTGAATGTCTTCTTTGTAAATTATCATTATCATTATTTAAATCATTATTCATTTCGAGTTTATTTTCATTATCATTAATTGTCAATTCTTCTTCGTTTCCAGGTGGATCTAAGATGAGTTCATCATCTTGATCTTCATACCAATCAAATCCGTTGATACTATCATTTAACAAGTAATCTTCAGGTAATGTGGGTCTAAAAGAATTATGTTGTTGATCTGTGAAATTCTGGGAATTCAAATCAAATTGACGTGGTTGTGATGATGTTGATGATGATGAGGGAGTGTTGTTCCCTGATAATAACGATGAATTTTTTAAATCATTAATGGATCTACTCTTTAATAACAAATTATCAATATTTTCATTTGATGGTAATAAGTTGATTAATAAATTTTCTAAATCACGTACTCTATCCTCTACCTGGGTGAGGTGTGCTCTTGTAAGTGGAGATCTTATCGCTCTAGGAGAATATATACAGTCCCATTGATGTTGAATACATTTGGAACATTGTGGGAATTCTTTGGAACATCTTAATTTTCTCTTACGACAAGAATCACAAGCTTGTTCGATATTAGGAGATGGACCACGGTATAAATGAGATGGGTATGGTGTGCTCTCTTTCGATAGATTCATCTCTACCCTTATTCTCTATCTTCTACTGTTAAATCTCAATAATTTCATTAAAATCAATATAAATATCTCCTGTTGAAGAATCTCAATTTGTCGCAACTTTTTCTCGCTGTAGAACTTCCTAATAGGGTAAGTGTTACTGCTTTTGGTTGCAAGTACCCCCACTTTATCTCTATTACATTCAGTGATCTCTATATGAGATTATATCAGTGACGAGAGTGGTGTGAGATTATCTGAGAGCTGTTAGTGAGTAGTGGTAATGCCTCTGGCTATGCCACTGGCTATGTCTATACCAGTATGTGTTGTATATAGTAGAGATATCGGAAAGTTTTCTATTTAGCCGTTTGTAATTAATACCATGGGAAGATACGGTATATGAGATATTACATTACACGTGTATGATACCGTATGGCTTTAGTCTATACTCTGTATAACTGTATATGATCTAGATATCATGTGAAGTAGTGTCTATATCAGATATAGCAGATATAGTAGATATATATCATATAGTAGATATATCATATAGATCTAAGTAGTTATAGATAATACCACAGATGATACTTACAGTGTTAGATACTAGATACTATAGTATATTACTCTGCTACTCTATAGCTGTACTCTGCTCTGCTCTGCTCTATTCTACTGCTCTACCACTACCCTCTCTCTGTCTCTTCTCTACACTATCATTTAGTCGTGCACTTCAAGGCAAAGATAAAACATAAGATAAGTGGTACTAAGATATACACTTATGAGATATATAATATATAAGATATAACTCATAATGCCATTACCTATACCACCATATTTGCTTAATATATCACCACAATTACGAAACTATATGAGAGATCATCTAAATGAATCCAATTCTAACGATAACGGTATCACTTTCATCATAGATAATGAACATCAATTACGTCGTATGGAAGAAGATAACCAAGATGATGACGATGACGAAGATTACGAGTTTTTCCCCATGGAAGACACATATATCGATGAAGATGAAGAAATCGAAGATTCTGTTGATGAATTAGAAGAAGAAAGAGTCTCAGATGACGAGATTGATAATATCTTTACCGATAGAATTATAAGATTACTGAGATCAAATTCACGTTCACCACCACCACCTTCATATCAACCTTTAACTAGGGCAAACGCTGCACTGTCATTACTGTCGATGCTTAACAACTTGACCACGTCGTCCAATCGATTAGATTCGCATAGACGCAGAAGACAAGATGATGACTCTGATGATGAAATGTACAAGAGATGGAAACTATTTCAAAAAAATGAATCCATTATAGATAATAAGATTAGGTCAATATTGGATAAGAAAATTGGTGTTAAATTGTCCGAGACCATATTCTATAACCATTACCCGAGACATGAATTGAATGACACTCCAGTACAGTATCGTCGATACGGATTAAAGAAATTAGATTCAATATTAATACAGCGTGAATTAATGTTACAACCAACGCCCTTGACACGATCGAGAAAGAGGAGAAGTGATTATGACGATCAGGAAGAAGTCGTAGTGACGAGTCAGGGGAACAGTTTCTTGCAATCTGGGATGACTTTTATATCGAGTTATTTCCAGGTACATTTCGCTAGTGTGCTGTATAAGGAGAACTTGGTGAGTGGGGTGATATTGAGTGATTCATCAAATATTTTCCAATTCCATGGCTCGATAGTGGATTTTGTCGAGGAAGACTTGAGGTATACGACAATACACGGATCAGATGAATTTAAATTCCAGTCGTCGTTGGATCGTAATATCATATTGAATGATGTGAATCAGTTTTACCAATTCAAGAAGAAATTAGATAAATGGTTTAAATTGCCGCCTTTTAATCAATTACAGAATAAACAGTTATTGGAGAAGATTATTAATTGTCATAATTGTTTGAACCAAATAATGAAAAATTTCATCTTGTTAAAGTTAACTATATTGATACCTGGTAAAGACACTTTGGATATCGAAGATCATTTACAAATGTTACTGAGCATCGACAGAAACACTGGCGAGTTGTACATGGTCTCTGGAGAGTTAGATTACTTCCAGCGGTGTTCGAGTTGTAATGTAGTGCATAACGATCATACCAACACCACTGGGAACTCGATAATTGATAAGATCTTGATATTGAATAACGACGCAAGGTTGACGCCATTCAAGAATTTATTGATAAATATTGAGCTATTGAAGGATATTCAGAAAAAGGATTGGTCAGATATCAGAGATGAAAATGTTTGGCAAAATGATGATTATTTATCTGATAAGAAATTCAAAAAGAATAATTCAAATTATTTGACAAAGAGATTTTATCAGAATAAAGTCAAGAGGATTAAGTATAGTCATGATGAATTATTCGTCACGAAATTCCAACCAAGATTAGGATTTCATTGCTTGGATGTTGTTTTGAGTTGATGGCGGTTACGATTTGAATTTGGGTATACGATATTGGGGTTTGTATAAGGTTTTTGTGGGGTATCACAATTGTATAAGGCTTTTGTAAGGTATTTGGTATAATTTACTGGGTATAATAAAATAATCTTTTTAAAGAAAGCATAAACGGTATAAATAATAATGGTATAAAAATAATAATAAATCCAATTAAAGATTAAAGAGCATAAAATAAGATAAACGTAAAATTAAAGAAATGAATCCAAAAAGTGGGTATTAAAGAATTTTTTTATTTAAAAATTAACTTAAATGGTTAAGATACCAACAAAGATGAATGCAATCGATGCAATCCATTTTTGAGAAGTTAAACTTGTTGCGCCACCTTCTAATACAGAAATGGCACTTGCCTGTGGTACAGCAACTGATGATGAAGCACCTGGTGAAGAAGTATAATATGTAACTAAAGTGGGTGTTGTTGATTCTTGAGTATCATCAATAGCAGCACCTGTTATAGTAGAGATAGGGATTGTAGTTGGAACCACATTGGATTCACCATTAGTGTAATATGAGACGAGATCAACTTCACTAAATGAAGATCCCAGTGATGTAACTGCACGTGTAGAAGTATATGGTGTACTACTTGAAGATACAGCAGCCACTGTTGTTGGAACCAATGTTGGAACTCCATTAGGTCCAGTTGATGTATAAAATGATACAACACTAAGAGGACTTGAACTTGAACTTCCAGTTTCTGCTGGTAATGTTGAAACGTATGGTGTCGTGGCAGAGTTGCTAGCACTATTATCATCAACAGCAGCAGCTGGTGTAATTGTTGATATTGGAATTGTAGTAGAAGCAATCGTTGGTTCACCGTTTGGACCAGTTGTTGAATAGAAAGAGACAAGACCAACTTCACTATATGTTGAGCTACCACTTGTAAATGGACTTGTAGTAGTGTATGGGGTAGATGAAGTACCTTCACCATCAACAGCAGCAGCTGGTGTAATTGTTGATATTGGAATTGTAGTAGCAGTAATCGTTGGTTCACCGTTTGGACCAGTTGTTGAATAGAAAGAGACAAGATCAACTTCACTATATGTTGAGCTACCGCTGGTGAATGGACTTGTAGTAGTGTATGGGGTAGATGAAGTACCTTCACCATCAACAGCAGCAGCTGGTGTAATTGTTGATATTGGAATAGTAGTAGCAGCAATTGTTGGCTCACCGTTAGCACCAGTTGTTGTGTAGTATGATACGACATCAACTTCACTGTAAGTTGACCCACCACTTGTGAATGGAACTGTAGTAGTGTATGGGGTAGATGAAGTACCTTCACCATCAACAGCAGCAGCTGGTCTAATTGTTGAGACTGGAATAGTAGTAGCAGCAATTGTTGGCTCACCGTTAGCGCCAGTTGTAGTGTAGTATGATACGACATCAACTTCACTGTAAGTTGATCCACCACTTGTGAATGGAACTGTAGTAGTGTATGGTGATGAGACTGTACCAACTGGGGTAATTGTTGAGACTGGAATAGTAGTAGCAACAACAGTAGGTTCTCCATCAGCGCCAGTTGTAGTGTAGTATGATACGACATCAACTTCACTATATGTAGATCCACCACTTGTGAATGGAACTGTAGTAGTGTATGGTGATGAGACTGTACCAACTGGGGTAATTGTTGAGACTGGAATAGTAGTAGCAACAACAGTAGGTTCTCCATCAGCGCCAGTTGTAGTGTAGTATGATACGACATCAACTTCACTGTAAGTTGATCCACCACTTGTGAATGGAACTGTAGTAGTGTATGGTGATGAGGTTACTGAAACTGCAGCAATGGTAGAAATTGGAATTGTAGTAACAGCAGTGCTTGGTGCACCATCAGAACCTGTTGTAGTGTAGTATGAAACTACATCAACAACGCTGACAGTGGAACCATCAGTAGTTTCTGCTACTGTAGTGGTGTATGGTGAACTCAATGATCCAGCTGGTGTGATGGTGGAAATTGGAATGGTAGTAACAGCAGTGCTTGGTGCGCCGTTACTATCAGTGGTGGTGTAGTAAGAAACGACATCAACGACACTGACAGTTGATCCATCAGTAGTTTCCGCAACTGTAGTAGTGAATGGTGAACTCAATTGTGCACTAGTTAACAGCACCGCAATAGAAGAATTGGTAAATGGATAAAATGGTCCTTGCGAAGATGATAACGATGATGATGAGCTAATAGTGAAAATTGGAATAGTAGTAACAGCAGTGCTTGGTGCGCCGTTGCTATCAGTGGTGGTGTAGTAGGAAACGACATCAACAACACTGACAGTTGATCCATCAGTAGTTTCGGCAACTGTAGTAGTGTATGGTGAACTCAATGATCCAGCCGGTGTGATGGTGGAAATTGGAATTGTAGTAACAGCAGTACTTGGTGCACCGTTACTATCAGTGGTGGTATAGTATGAAACTACATCAACAACACTGACAGTTGATCCATCAGTAGTTTCTGCTACCGTAGTAGTGTATGGTGAACTCAATGATCCAGCTGGTGTGATGGTGGAAATTGGAATAGTAGTAACAGCAGTGCTTGGTGCACCATCAGAACCTGTTGTAGTGTAGTATGAAACGACATCGACAACGCTGACAGTTGATCCATCAGTAGTTTCTGCTACTGTAGTGGTGTATGGTGAACTCAATGATCCAGCCGGTGTGATGGTGGAAATTGGAATGGTAGTAACAGCAGTGCTTGGTGCGCCGTTACTATCAGTGGTGGTGTAGTAAGAAACGACATCAACGACACTGACAGTTGATCCATCAGTAGTTTCTGCTACCGTAGTAGTGTATGGTGAACTCAATGATCCAGCTGGTGTGATGGTGGAAATTGGAATAGTAGTAACAGCAGTACTTGGTGCACCGTTACTATCAGTGGTGGTGTAGTATGAAACTACATCAACAACGCTGACAGTGGAACCATCAGTAGTTTCTGCTACTGTAGTAGTGTATGGTGAACTCAATGATCCAGCTGGTGTGATGGTGGAAATTGGAATAGTAGTAACAGCAGTACTTGGTGCGCCGTTACTATCAGTGGTGGTGTAGTAAGAAACGACATCAACGACACTGACAGTTGATCCATCAGTAGTTTCCGCAACTGTAGTAGTGAATGGTGAACTCAATTGTGCACTAGTTAACAGCACCGCAATAGAAGAATTGGTAAATGGATAAAATGGTCCTTGCGAAGATGATAACGATGATGATGAGCTAATAGTGAAAATTGGAATAGTAGTAACAGCAGTGCTTGGTGCGCCGTTGCTATCAGTGGTGGTGTAGTAGGAAACGACATCAACAACACTGACAGTTGATCCATCAGTAGTTTCTGCTACTGTAGTGGTGTATGGTGAACTCAATGATCCAGCTGGTGTGATCGTGGACAGTTGGCTTACTAAAATAGATGATGAAGAAGCTGGATATACCGACAAAGCTGATGAACCAGCAGACGTGCCTGCAATTGACGAATCAGCGGATAAAGACTCAATAGATGAAGCGATCGAAGAAACAACAACAGATGACTCAGCAGAGGAAGCGGCAGCTGATGTTAATTGAACTGATGATTCTATAGCCGATGATTGAGCGAATGATGAAACTTGGGCTGATGTTCCGACCACAGATGAAGCAACGGATGAAGCACCTGAAGTAGAAACAACGGAAGATGGAGCGACAGAAAATGCAACTGACGAAATGCCTAATCCAGATGATTCAGCAACTGATGAAGCTACCGAAGAAGCTGGAACAGATGAAGCAACTGAAGAAGCTGGAGCAGATGATTCAACCGATGAAGCTGGAGCAGATGATGCAACTGAAGAAGCTGGAGCAGATGAAGCTGGTGCAGATGAAGCTGGTGCAGATGAAGCTGGTGCAGATGAAGCTGGTGCAGATGAAGCTGGTGCAGATGAAGCTGGTGCAGATGAAGCTGCAACTGATGAAGCAACTGATGAAGCTGGTACAGATGAAGCTGGTACAGATGAAGCTGGAACAGATGAAGCTGGAGCTGATGAAGCAGCTGATGAAGCAGCTGATGAAGCAGCTGAAGAAGCTGGAGCTGATGAAGCAGCTGAAGAAGCTGGAGCTGATGAAGCAGCTGATGAAGCAGCTGATGAAGCAACTGAAGAAGCAACTGAAGAAGCTGGGACAGATGAAGCAACTGAAGAAGCTGGAACAGATGAAGCAACTGAAGAAGCTGGAGCTGATGATGCAGCAGATGATGCAACTGATGAAGCTGGAGCTGATGATGCAATTGATGATACACCTGAAGAAGCTGGAGCTGATGATACACCTGAAGAAGCTGGCACAGATGATTCAACTGATGAAGCAACTGAAGAAGCTGGAGCTGATGATGCAGCAGATGATGCAACTGATGAAGCTGGAGCTGATGATACACCTGAAGAAGCTGGCACAGATGATTCAACTGAAGAAGCTGGAGCTGATGATACACCTGAAGAAGCTGCAACTGATGAAGCAACTGATGAAGCTGGTGCAGATGAAACTGGTGCAGATGAAGCTGGAGCAGATGAAGCTGGAACAGATGAAGCAACTGATGAAGCAACTGATGAAGCAACTGATGAAGCTGGAGCTGATGATGCAACTGAAGAAGCTGGAACAGAAGAAACAACTGAAGAAGCTGGAACAGAAGAAACAACTGAAGAAGCTGGAGCAGAAGAAACAACTGAAGAAGCTGGAGCAGAAGAAACAACTGATGAAGCTGGAGCAGATGATGCAACTGATGAAGCTGGAACAGAAGAAACAACTGATGAAGCTGGAACAGAAGAAACAACTGATGAAGCTGGAGCAGAAGAAACAACTGATGAAGCTGGAGCAGATGAAACAACTGATGAAGCTGGAGCAGATGAAACAACTGATGAAGCTGGAGCAGATGATGCAACTGAAGAAGCTGGAGCAGATGATGCAACTGAAGAAGCTGGAGCAGATGATGCAACTGAAGAAGCTGGGACAGATGATACACCTGAAGAAGCTGGCACAGATGATTCAACTGATGAAGCTGGAACAGATGATTCAACTGAAGAAGCTGGAACAGATGAAACAACTGATGAAGCTGGAGCAGATGATTCAACCGATGAAGCTGGAGCAGATGATGCAACTGAAGAAGCTGGAGCAGATGAAGCTGGAGCAGATGAAGCTGGAGCAGATGAAGCAGCAGATGATACACCTGAAGAAGCTGGAGCAGATGAAACAACTGATGATGCAGCAACAGATGATGGTCTCATAGACCCAGATGTTAAGGCAATTGATGAAATTGAACTCAGTTGTGATGATGAAGATGACGACGAAGAAGTGATTGGAGCAGATTGAGTAGCAGTAGCAACCGACGTACAAGAAGCTGAAGTTTCTTGACAAATATTACCGATGATATCCAGGAAAGGGTTAAGATTTGCAATCAGGGCATTTGACAGATAATAAAGGTAAGAATTTGTACCATCACCAATGGTGAAATACCACAGATTACCAAGACAACTAAAGATATCAGTTGATGAGATTGAGTAACTGATCAATATGGAGGCATGATCGTAATCGACAATAGTATCAAAATCGTAAGCGAATGCAGCTAAACCAGATATTGAAAATGATGTGAGTGTAAATGAAGAATCTGTAATTCTAAAATAGACATAAATTCTGTAAGAGCCATCACTTTGTTCTTGAAGATATTCATTAGCGACATAATTAGGACCAGCATAAATAGAAACTAAAGATTGTTGTCTTTCAGTTCTTGAATAACCACCACAAACACTACTTAAGACTGTAGCAAAGCCAAGATTATTTGTAGTGGAGAATGAAGGATTAGCTGGGATGATAGTCGTGAATGGCGTTGTAGCAATTGTGGCAACACCACTTGACGTGGTCAGATAAACTCTCTCCAACACAGTATTACCAGCTGTGGTGGTAAAAGTGGAAAGTGTACCAGTTGGATAAATAGTACTAAGAGTCGTAGTAACAGGAACAGTTTGAACACCAAAGAGACCAGCACCGATAGATGTAGTGACTTGAACGACGTATCTGTTATAATCACCAGAAATAGAACTAGTATAAGTCGTGGCACCTCCACTTGCTGATCTGGTAGTTAAATACGTAGTAGCATAGTAAGGGGTGTTTGTACCGCTACTTGTCATATAAAGAGCACCAATAATAGTCAGACCATTATTGTTGTTAACACTGGTGAAAGTGGTGAATGTACCAGTTGGATATAAAGTGCTAACTGTAGTAGTGACAGTGTCAACACCAAAAAGAAATCCAGCTGTGGTATAAACATCGACTATATATGAATAATAACCTGAAGTTGTTGTTAAAGTTGTTGTCACAGCAAAGACATAACTTGAAAAAGTAAATGCAAGCAGTGAATAAATTGCAAGAAATCTCATCTTTTAATTAATAAGATTAATGTCAATTTAAACTTGTCTGTAAATGATGATTTGAAAATGAGTTTAATAAACTCATGGGTGGATAATTAACTGAATATATAAAACTCAAATTACGGACAAGGAATCCCATCCCAAGCATCAAACGCCCCTTTCAATTCAAACAAGATCTGAGAATTTAAAAACATAATTGAGTAAAGGCTAAATTTACTAGAGGTGCAGAAGACTTCTAGGATTATTATTCCATGCTTCAAGCTTTTTCTTTGTTTCATTGATAGCTGACATAATGGGATGTAAGAAATTTTTTTTAAAGTCAAGCAGTGGAAATTAAAATTGACAATATTATTATTCTCCCTCTCATTGTGAATTATAATAGAAATTGACTAATACTAAAAAAATTTCAAGCCCATGGCGTCAATAAAAATATGCATCGGATATATTTTGAAATTTTTTTTTTTCAGTTTACACGGCAGCTTAATAGCGGCATCGTCAATGTAATTATTTTGTTTCCGTTTAAAAGTGGCAATTTAACGCTATCACATAGAATAGAACACATTGAACAATAAACCGTTGAATAAGATGTGAATGATGATAGATAATAATGTAATCGTTAGTATAAGCGTGGTACTATCATAGCTAGTTGAATTCTCACATTTGTATGATATTATCCCATGATTAATGCATCGGGATAGCCATCAAAGACCTTATGGTGTCCATGACAACAGGCGTCGAAGATAATGTAAGGTTTCCCACGAGAGTGTAGATGCGTCGCTATATGGAGAGATACCGAAAAGAACGTCATGCAATGGAATGTACAAGGCCAAATTGGATAAGATTAATTATAAATTATAAATGTTGATCCTTGTCATTTTTGCTAATAAAATTTCTTTGTTCTTTTTGTTGATTTTTCTCTTCCACATGTTAAAATCTTGTATCTTGTACGCTATAGTATTACAAGAGTGGAATACGTCATTAGAGTGGTAAAGGCTATCAGATGCCACCCACAGTTGCTATATAGATGGATATGGCATAGGTGACTTGAGTTAATTGTAGTTTGATATAGATGATAATACGGGCAGAGTTATATATAGAATTACTACGGCGCATTTTACCGGCATGCACCGATAATAGTAACCGAATCTGGAAGGGGACAATCGTAATTGTGTAATTAAGTGAAGATGAGTTGACTATGGTCATGTGTTCTATCTAGATAGCTAATTGCTAGATGCTAGTTCTATTTTAAATTGGGATTCGCTTATTTGAATCTTGTTCGGTTTGCTTTTCTTTTTACTATAGCGACACTTATATACAATGTGATATCATCGAATCTGCCCATTTGTTGCCAAGATTACAAGAGTACACGAGCTTTTATAGCTATGGCAAAGAATTCAATTGAAGAAGGTTAATTAACCATGAATCAATTTATGATGCTAATGCAACCACTAAACGCCGTAATTATAATTCAAATTAGTATCTCTTTGTATATTATCATTATATCGCCTCGATGTTATCCCGATAAAATGTGCATTTATCTCTACAACAACTAATATGAAACTCGATAACAAAGCAAGACGGGTTAAATGGCAATAAGGTTATAAGCCCGAACCAACATTAACACCCATTGCGTCTCCTCTGTGCCAATCCATGATTCACATAGTCTAGATCTGACGCTAAGATAACTTGATTGCTTCCAATCTGCCACACTGTGATCCATGGGTGTGAAATTAGGCAACAAGGTTTGTGCCCCAATGCACGAGTTATATGCAATCAGCTTCATATAGTTATAGACTGTACTGGATCGGGAAATGGGGACAATAGACAGTGGGAATCTTTAACGTGATACAAACTGGTATTGCTATTGTAATTGATTACTTCATCATTGTCTCACAATTTTAAATCCTAGTCTTGTACAGTATGCGTTAACTAACCATTATTGATCAACAATAGTATCTATCTGACAAGGGTCAGCTTGTCTTGTCTACATTACTAACGACCATCCTGGTCTATACAAAGTATACACAAACTGTATACTTTATTCAGTACTTAACCCTAATATCAGTATCCGGTTCACCGTACATCCGCAACATTTCTAGAATTTTCCTTACGTGGGACCATAAATCTATGTCAGGCGGCTGTTCAGAAATGTGTGCTTTGTGTCCATGTACAAGGGTATATATTCGATTCTAAGTGATATTCGGTGCCGTTGCCCTTCGAAAAAACGTACAGCTCTTAAATTTGATGTTTGTGGCTTATATATCAGTATAGAGATAAGGTATACGTGGTGATATTTATAGATAGATAGATATGTAGAGATAGATGATATATAGATAGATAGGTACTTGGCAGTTATATAGGTTCATAGGTTCATGATCTCAATACATATACACCAATGACAAGATATATAGCTCGCATACAATTTGCCTCGCTTAGCTAAGTTTCTGTACTATGAGAAAATGGATCCCTTTACTGATCCAACCCCGGTTAGGTCCAGAAATTATTATTGCATCTTACTACGATTTGGGTATATTAGAAAACGAAAATTAAAAATACGATCTATCTATATTGAGTTATTCACTCAATATATAGATAGATCATACCTTGAAAGGGGTATAAAAGCGCTTTAAGCGGTAAAAAGTATAAAGATAACTAACATTATCTTTTCAAAAAAAGTATTAAGTAAAAATAAAGAAAAATAAATGTAGGTAAGTAATTTTCAATTGAATCAAATTACTCAAGATGAAATCAATCTCGCTAATCCAATCCAATCAATGACAAACCATAAATTTAAAAATTAGAAATGAAATGAAGTGTTAAAAAAAAAAAAAAGATCTTGAATGTAATCACAATTAAATCATTACTAAGAATCCAAACATCAGTAATGGTAAAGCAGCCATCCACTTATTGAAAGACATACCCATTGAGGCACTGCCTTCATACGCAATAGCACTTGGTGATGCAGTTGACGTGGCGAATGCGACACTGGTAACTTGCGCAGAAACAGTTGGTACTGGGATCAATGATGACAGAGTCACAGTGTTATTATCAGCGTCTGTAGTGGCGTAATAGGAAACGATCATGACTTGACTATAAGTCTCAGAACCGGATGTGGAGAGCAATGTAGTGGTGTCCATTGGCGCTTGACCCATAGTGGATTGAGCAGCGGTGTATGACGTGGTGGTTGGTTCACCGTTGGCACCAGTGGAGGTACTGTAGGCAACGACAACAACCATGGTGACGCTGGAGCTGCCACTGGCGGTGGTGATGGTCGAAGTGGATAATGATGGTGGTGTAATGGTGGAAAGAACACTAGTTGTTGGAACAACAGTGGCTGATCCATCTGCACCTGTTGTGGTGAAGAATGAAATTGATTCAACTTGTGAGAATGTTGAACCTGCTGATGTGAATGGTGCGGTAGTAACATATGGAGTTGCAACTGGACTAGTTTCAAAGGCTTCTGGAGCAACTTCTGGACTTATAGTTGATAAGACACTAGTAGTTGGAACCACGGTAGACTCACCATCTGCACCAGTGGTGGTGTAGAAGGAGATTGAATCAACTTCTGAGAATGTAGATCCACCTGAGGTGACTGGAACTGTAGTAACATATGGAGTTGAAGCAGTAGCTGGAGTAGTGGCAGCACTCAAAGTTGATAAGACACTAGTTGTTGGGACAACTGTGGATTCACCATCTGCGCCTGTAGTAGTGTAGAATGAAATAGAATCAACTTCTGAGAATGTGACACCATCAGATGTAACTGGAACTGTAGTCAAGTAAGGAGTTGAAATTGTACCAGTAGCTGAAGCAGATCCTGAACTAGAAGAACCACTCAAAGTTGATAACACACTTGTTGTTGGGACAACGGTAGCTGATCCATCTTCCCCTGTAGTAGTGTAGAATGAGATTGAATCAACTTCTGAGAATGTGACACCATCAGATGTAACTGGAACTGTAGTCAAGTAAGGAGTTGAAATTGCAGTAGTTGATGAACCACTCAAAGTCGATAAGACACTAGTTGTTGGTACAACAGTGGATTCACCATCTGCACCTGTAGTAGTGTAGAATGAAATAGAATCAACTTCTGAGAATGTAGATCCACCTGATGTAACTGGAACTGTAGTCAAGTATGGAGTTGAAATTGCAGCAGTTGATGAACCGCTCAAAGTCGATAACACACTAGTTGTTGGAACCACGGTAGACTCACCATCTGCACCTGTAGTAGTGTAGAATGAAATAGAATCAACTTCTGAGAATGTAGATCCACCTGATGTAACTGGAACTGTAGTAACATATGGAGTTGAAGCAGTAGCTGGAGTAGTGGCACCACTCAAAGTTGATAAGACACTAGTTGTTGGAACAACAGTGGCTGATCCATCTGCACCTGTAGTAGTGTAGAATGAAATAGAATCAACTTCTGAGAATGTGACACCATCAGATGTAACTGGTACGGTAGTCAAGTACGGAGTTGAAATTGCGGCAATTGATGAAGCAGGTTCTGAGCTAGACAATGGACTAGATGAAGCAGATACTGGAGTAGATGCGCCACTTAATGTTGATAAGACAATAGTAGTTGGAACAACAGTGGCTGATCCATCTGCACCTGTAGTAGTGTAGAATGAGATTGAATCAACTTCTGAGAATGTGACACCATCAGATGTAACTGGAACAGTAGTAGTGTATGCACCTGTTGCAGCAGCTATCGTGGAGAAAACAGTAGTAGATGGAACAGCAACAACAGATCCATCAGATCCAGTTGACACACCGAATGAAACAGAGTCAACTAAAGACAATGTAGCACTACCACTAATGGATGGAACAGTAGTCAAGTAACCAGCTGGAATTGAAAGACCAGATGGTACTGAAATACTAGCTCCTGAGGTTGGGAATCCAATAGTGGACAATACAGTAGTTGATGGGACAACAGTTGGTAATCCATCAGATCCAGTTGACACACCGAATGATACAGAGTCAACAAGTGACAATGTAGATGAACCACTAACAGATGCAACAGTAGTCAAGTAACCAGCTGGAATAGAAATACCAGATACAGCAGCAGAAGTTGGGAATCCAATAGTTGACAAGACAGTAGTAGTTGGGTCAACAACAACAGATCCATCAGCACCAGTAGTGGTGTAGAATGAAACTGATTCAACAAGTGACAATGTAGCACTACCACTAATGGATGGAACAGTAGTCAAGTAACCAGCTGGAATTGAAAGACCAGATGGTACTGAAATACTAGCTCCTGAGGTTGGGAATCCAATAGTGGACAATACAGTAGTTGATGGGACAACAGTTGGTAATCCATCAGATCCAGTTGAGACACCGAATGAAACAGAGTCAACTAAAGACAATGTAGCACTACCACTAATGGATGGAACAGTAGTCAAGTAACCAGCTGGAATAGAAAGACCAGATGGAACTGAAATACTAGCTCCTGAAGTTGGTAATCCAATGGTTGACAAGACAGTAGTAGTTGGGTCAACAACAACAGATCCATCAGCACCAGTAGTGGTGTAGA